>VDFB02057787.1:0-13675 GCA_007258455.2 Sequoia sempervirens
AAGACTCCACAAATGCAAGCTCCTTGGTGCCGTACGTCGGTAGTCTGTCATTACGCAGCATACCTTGATCCACAAGGCAGTGTCCAATCACTCAACATCCACAGGATGTTTCTCCTAGCATCTAGCAAACTATTTCCACATTGGCATATCCTCAGTTCGAGAAGCAAATATCCACTGCGACAGTCTTGTATACTATCGCCATGTCTTCCAACATACTATCGGCGCAGCATTTCAAAGTTTGATTGCCCCTCTTGCCATCAACGACTCATTACTGGTGATCACGCATCCCTTGTGCGAGGCCATTCGGGGAGATCGATTGGGAACCGGCGCCATTACGGGCCAACATGAAGTTTAGGGACGTCTGGGTGAAAGGCACGAGTTTGTTAATCTGGCCTGTAACATCCATCAAAATCATTTTCCAGGTCGATTGTATTGTTTGAACTGAATATCACACATATCCTATTATCTCTGATGCAAATCCAGTGCGCTGTATTTGAGTTTCATAGAAATAAGAACTAGTTTATTCCCTTTGTGTAACAATTTTCCAGTTTTGGGCTTAGTCTCTCTATTTCAGAATTATATTTAGATTCTGCAAATAGGATCAGTTATATTACAAAAAAAGTGGATAAAAGAATAAAGAGAATGGCATCCTGGCTATCTAGAATATGCAAGATTGTAATACCAAAACCGACTCACAGGAATTACACAATAAAACCGATCGATGAGCCCAACCCAAAACACCTTGAAAACAAAGAATTTGTGAAGGGTATAATCTATATTAACTAGATGGAATAAACACATTTCCCTTTTAACTTTCTTGCTATGCAATGATATGAGGCGAGCATGCACACATTTGCAATCATAGAAAAATTCTAATAAAGGCAATCAAGCCAAGCATGGAGAATTAATTCTAGAGATGGATGCTCATACAACAAACATAAATATGGTGCATGCATGTTCTATCAGTAAGAATACAAATGTACATAGAATCAAATCATTTACTATAAAGATGTAAGAGAGAATACATATGATTTCATGTTGATCTGATTCCTCACTACAAGTAGGATTTACTATAGTTGGAAAACTCAAACTCGAAAAAAACTCAGCAGATCCAAAATTTTTGACTTGGCAAAAACTCAACAACTTAAAAAGCTGCTTAAGTTTCTTTAGAAACACATTTTTTTTTGCAAAATTTAGTGACGGGATGTATCCAATGAGTCCATAAATGAGTACAAAAGTGTTTTCTATTAAATTTGATTGATTTGAATGCAAATTGAGTACACAATCACATCATCATGCAAATCTTGATAGCTGATAGCTTGATACAATAGATAGTTGACAAAATGAAAATAGTAAATACAACATTTTCATCTTCCTCTTCGCTAATCCAGTGAAAATTTGGGGAGAGGTAGAGCTTCTAATCCTTGAGGTATGTGATGGCTCCCCGCTTGGCATAGAAGGTTGTGGCAGTGACTCCTCCTCAACCTCATGGCCCTCATCAATGTCATCCAATCCTACTTCTCTTGTTGCACCCACATCCTCTAATGCTTGCCTCTCAAAATCAAGAATCTTAACTTCAATAAACAATGGAGGTTGCTCATCTTGCCTTGTCCAATCGCTATAAGGAATTATCTCATCCAAATCAATGGGATCCTTTGATTTGTCCTCTACCCTTCTTATGCATAGCCTAAGGTTGTATTGCACAAAGACAAGGTCATTGGGGTGTTTTTGAGCTTATTTACTCTTCTTCGTGTGGAAGGCCTCAAACAAGCTCTAATTGCACTCACAACTAGATGTTGTTATGTGGAGCCTAATCAGACTCAGAGGATAAATTTTCCCCACTTTTATTGGCGCGGTTTCCCCCTAATTATTTAACGGGGTCAAGGGGGCAGCGCCCCTTGTGGGGGTTTGGGGGCAGCGCCCTTGGCGCGCCCCCTGTTGCGATACAGGGCAAGGTCGAGGGGCAGTGCCCCCGAAACCTCTCATGATTTTTTATTATTTTATAAAGGTGTCAGGTGTTATTTTTCTATTGGCTGACATAAAAAAACCCTATTTTGTAACCGACATAAGTTTTAATAAAAGGCTAAGGATTAGGGTTTCCGTTGACATTGTATTGTAGCATTTTGCAGTGGTATTGAGTTGTAGGGATTACTGGTTATAATCGGTTTGATTTACTGGATAATAATATTGGACTCTCTGTTGGTGGACGTAGCCCAAGTTTGGGTGAACCACGTTAAATTTTTTGTGTTTTAGTTCTCTGCGTTATTAATTAAATCTGCATTTAATTGTTAGATACTTGCCTTCTAACCCTAACAAGTGGTATCAGAGCGGGTTGTTTTTAGTTATCGTCTGCAAGAAGGTCTCACGGTTGAGTGGGAGCAATGGCGGACAAGGGTAAGCTGAAGGTTGAGAAGTTCAACGGGCATAACTATTAGTTATGGAAGATGCAGATGGAGGACTACCTTTATAAGAAGGATTTATGGCGGCCATTGGAAGGGAAAACCAAGAAACCCTCGGGAATGTCTGATGAGGACTGGGATATTTTGGATAGAAAGGCACTTGGCAGTATTCCCTTATGCTTGGCACAATCGGTGGCATTCAATATTACAACATCAAAGACAGCTCAAGAGTTGATGCAAACCTTGACGAAGTTATATGAAAAGCCTTCCGCTTCGAATAAGGTATTTCTATATTTCTTATGAAGTGTTTATTTAATATGAAAATGGCAGAAGGTGGGTCAGTTGCTGATCATTTAAATGAGTTTAATATGGTTACCAGTCAATTAACTTTTGTAAATGTAAACTTTGATGAAGAAGTTAGGGCTCTTTTGATTCTATGTTCTTTGCCTGTAAGCTGGAATGGCTTGGTCATGGCTGTTAGTAATTCTGTTTCTGGTTTGAATACATTGAAGTTTGATGATGTTGTTGGTGTTATTTTGAGTGAGGAAATTTGTAGGAAAAACTCAGGTGGAACATCCACTTCAGGCAGTGTTTTGAATGCAAAAAGCAGGGGCAGAACAAAGGAGAGAGGAAATAATTTTGGAGGTCGTGGGAAGTCACAAGGAAAATCAAAGGACAAAAGGTCCCAATCCAGAGAAAAGAAGGATTGCTGGTATTGCGGTAAGCCAGGTCATTTAAAGAAAGATTGCTGGTCTCGGAAAAATAAAGGAGACAAAAAAGAAGGAAATAAATAGGCAAATGTGGTAATTAATAAACCTGATGAGGATGCTTTGATTCTTTCCCTTGATAATGTTGATGATTCTTGGGTGTTAGATTGAGGGGCTTCATTTCATGCTACGCCCCATAGAAGTTATTTTCTTGATTATGTCCAAGCGGATTTTGGGCTGGTTTATTTGGGAGATAACGAACCCTATCAGATTGTTGGAAAGGGAAGAATCAAGATTAAGTTGCAGAATGAGAATCATTGGCTACTACATGAGGTAAGACACGTTCCAAAGTTAAAAGGAAATTTAATTTCAGTAGGGCAACTAGATGATGAAGGTTGTGTTGTTACGTTTAGTGACAAAAATTGGAAGGTTACAAAAGGTGCCTTAGTGGCAACAAAAGGTGTGAAAGTAGGCACCTTATATCTTTGTACAAGGCACTCTTGTTCCTTCCTTTGCTATTAATAGATAAAAATCTTGTGTTTTGGAGCAGTTATTTAGGTTTAGCGGGGAAAAAAATCAAATAGTTCTTTGTGGATTGAATGAGTCTTTGTGGCATAATAGGCTTGGGCATATAAGTGCAAAAGGTATGAAAGTACTTCATTCAAAGAATGTTTTACTAGGTCTAAAATGTGTTAATTTGGATTTTTGTGAAAGTTGTGTGCATGGAAAATAAAAGAGAGTAAATTTTCTCAAGAATGGGAAGCAAAAGAAAGATGATAAATTGGAGCTTGTGCATACGGATTTATGGGGACCAACTTAGGTATCTTTGCTCGGTGGCTCTTAGAATTATGTTACATTCATTGATGATGCAAGAAGGAAGGTATGGATTTATTTCCTTAGGAAGAAATCTGATGTATTTGAAACTTTTAAAAAATGGAGAAGCTTACTTGAGAATGAGACAGGTAAAAAGTTAAAATGTCTCAGATCTGACAATGGTGGTGAGTATTGCAGCAAAAAGTTTGAAGATTATTGTTCTTCTAATGGTATTCGTAGGCAGAAAATGGTTCCAAGGACTCCATAGGAAAATGGAGTGGTTGAGTGCCTGAACAGAACAAAAATGGAGCGTGCATGGACTATGAGATTGCATGCTGGGCTACCTTTAAACACGTGGGCAAAGGTTGTAAACATTGCTGTTTATTTAATTAATAGAGGTCCCTCTAATCCTTTGGGTTGTGGTATTTCAGAGGAAGCATGGACAGATAAGAAGGTGAGTTATTCTTTTCTCAAGACTTTCGGTTGTGAAACATTTGCACATGTAGATTTCGAAAATAGAGCCAAACTTGATGCAAAATCAAATAAATGTATATTTGTTGGATATGACATTAATGAATTTGGTTATAGGCTTTGGGATTTTGAAAATCAAAAAATTGTGAGAATCAGGGATGTCATATTCAATGAGAAAGTGTTGTACAAAGATTTGTTGCAGCAGCATGAGAAGAAAGAAAATGATTATGCAGTGCTGGATGATATTACAAACAATGATGTTCCAGTGGTTCTTCATGCTGCGCAACAACAACAACAACAACAAATACCACAAACTCCAGTAAATGTTAGGTGATCTTCAAGGACAAGTAGACCTCCAGACAAATTTTCTCCCTCTTTGTATTCTATTTTATTAATTGATGCTGGTGAACCAAAATGTTATAATGAAGCTATGCAAGTGGATACCAAGGTTCAGTGGGAGCATGAAATGGAATAAGAAATGGACTCCTTGCTGAAAAATCAAACTTGAGAATTATGCAAATTGCCTGCAGGTAAAAAAACTTTACCAAACAAATGGGTTTATAGGCTAAAAGAGGAGGATGAAGGTAAGAAAAGATTTAAAGCCAGGTTAGTTGTAAAAGGATTTGCACAGAAAAAGGTCATTGATTTTGCTAAGATTTTTTCTCCAGTTGTTAAGATGACTTCTATTTGTACTATTTTAAGTATTGTGGCTGCTGAAGATTTGCATTTGGAACAGCTAGATGTGAAAGCAACCTTTCTCCATAGTGATTTGGAAGAGGATATATATATATGAACCAGCCCCAAGGTTTTGAGGTCAAAAGCAAGGAGAAATTGGTGTGCAGATTGAAGAAGAGTTTATATGGCTTGAAACAAACACCTCGGCAATAGTACTTGAAATTTGATAGTTTTATGGCTGAGCAAGTCTACACCAGGTGTAATTCTGACCATTGTGTTTATTTTAAGAGGTTGGATAATGACAGTTGCATTATTTTATGTTTATATGTTGATGATATGCTTGTGGCGAGGTCTAACATGAATCACATAAGTGAGTTAAAACAACAGTTAGCAAAATCATTTGCTATGAAGGATTTGAGGGCAGCAAAACAAATCCTTGGTATGAAGATTATTAGAGATAGGAAAAACAAAAAAATGTTTTTATCTCGGGCTGATTATGTTGAAAAGGTGTTGTAGAGATTTCATATGGAGAATGCAAAAGTTGTCAGCACACCTTTGCCCAGTCGTGTTAAATTGACTAAGGATATGTGTCCAAAGACACAAGAGGAGGAAGAAAATGTCCAAGGTACCATATGCTTCAGCTGTAGGTAGTTTAATGTACGCCATGGTATGCACAAGACCAGATATTGCACATGTTGTAGGAGTTGTTAGCAGGTATATGAGTCATCCCAGTGTTGAGCATTAGAATGCAGTTAAATGGATTCTCAGGTATTTGAGAGGAACATCCAATAAATGTTTATGTTTTGGGGGCCCTAATACTGATTTAAAAGGCTATGTTGACTCAGATTTGTCAGGGGATATTGATACTAGGCGGAGTACTACAGGTTATGTCTTTACTATAGGTGGGACAGCGGTGAGTTGGATCTCCAGGTTGCAAAAGGTGGTTGCTTTATCCACCACAGAGGCAGAGTATGTAGTTGCAACAAAGGCAAGCAAGGAGATGATATGGTTGCAATCTTTCATGGAAGAATTGGGAAAACCACAGGCTAACATTTATTTGTTTACAGACAGCCAAAGTGCCATACATCTTGCAAAGAATTCTGCCTTGCATTCAAAGACCAAACACATACAGTTGAGGTATCACTTCATTTTGTCGGTGTTGGATGATGGACAGTTAAGGCTGGAAAAGATACATACAAATGACAATCTAGCAGATATGCTTACAAAGGTAGTACTAAGGGAGAAGCTGAGTTCCTCTTTAGCTTCGGTTGGTCTTCAAGATTGAAAAACAATAAAATCAGAACAGTAGGGTCCAGGGTGCTTATTTCCAGTGGAAGCTACAGGGTCAGTGGTCTTATGATTAGTCTCCAAGTGGGAGATGATATGGGGTGGAGTTTGATTAGTCTCCAAGTGGGAGATTGTTGTTATGTGGAGCCTAATCAGATTCAGGTTAAATTTTCCTCACTTTTATCGGCGTGGTTTCCCCCTAATTATTTAACGGGGTCAAGGGGCAGCGCCCCTTGTGGGGGTTTGGGGGCAATGCCCCTAAGACGGGGTCAAGGGGCAGCACCCCCTGTTGCGATATAGGGCAGGGTTGAGGGACAGCGCCCTTGCGAGGGCTTGGGGGCAGCGCCCCTGAAACCTCTTACAATTTTTTATTAATTTTTAAAGGTGTCGGGTGTTATTTTTCTATTGGCCGACATAAAAAAACCCTATTTTGTAACTGACGTAAGTCTTAATAAAAGGCTAAGGATTAGGGTTTCCGTTGACATTGTATTGTAGCATTTTGTAGCATTATTGAGTTGCAGGGATTACTGGTTGTAATCGGTTTGATTTACTGAATAATAATATTGGACTCTCTGTTGGTGGACGTAGCCCAAGTTTGGGTGAACCACGTTAAATTTTCTGTGTTATAATTTCTTCTGTGTGTTTTAGTTCTCTACTTTATTAATTAAATCTGCATTTGATTGTTAGATATCTGCCTGTTAACCTTAACAGATGCACTACAAGGTTGTCATAAAATACGAAGAGCAAATCTTTGGAGATTTGGGGTATTTGCACCCCAATTTGTCCACCAAGAATATGCAAAATAAAATATTGAAGAGTTAGAAAGCAAAGTCAAAACATATTTATCAATTTATCAATGGTTGTAAATTTGAAATTTGTAACTTGTAAGATGCATGTGAAATAAAGACTCCAAATTTTATCTTGGTGTCTGAGTGGTTCTTCCTCGGGTAGCTAGCTCCGAAGGAAAGAGCCCATCCCTTCCAGCCTTGTAGCTTTCCAATTCTTGGACAATGAGGTCTCTCACCTCGACTTGGGGTGTCATCCTTTGAATGCATGCCGTGAGGCCCTCCATAACCTCTCCATTAGGATCTGAGAATCTTGAATCACAAACATCTGTTTCAAAGAAGTCAATGAACCAATAATGCTTTGCAACGTTAGGGTTGCAAACCTTGTGACACCCGATCTTACTAACTCTCTCTTATGTGTGATCTCTCATCAAATTAAGAACCCAAAGGTGATTGTAGTTAAATTTTGTTATGCTCCTTGCATCATCTACAACTGCTGTGACCCAATCAAGTTGGCCTATGTCCTCCAAAAGAGGTCAAGGCAATGTGTTGCACAAGGTGTCCAAAAAAGTCTTATGTTTGTCTTGGAGCAATCTCATAGTTGCCACATATGCTACTGCATTATCAATTATGATTTGTACCACATTTTCTATGCCCACCTCCATGACAACTTGCTTCAACATTAGACACAATGTTTTTGCATTTTTGACTTTGTTAGAGGCATCCACCGATTTCAAAAAAATAACCTCACCATTTGAAGCTACCAAAAAATTGATAATGGTGTGGATTTTCTCATCCGCCCACCCATTTGAAAGAATAGTGCAGCCATATTTTTTCCATTCCTTCTTTTTTTCTTCCACTATTAGCCTTGCCCTTTCAGTTGCATTCACAAGCAATCTACAAGTATAGAGTGAAAGTACAAAATTTTAATTTTTTAACAAAATAAAAAAGCCTAAATGCAACATAATTTACTATAAATTAATGAACATAAATTTAGCCTAAAATTCAACATAAATTACTATAAGTATAAATTAACATAAAATTTAAATTAACTAACCTCCCTCTCAAGTTTTTATGAGAAGGCACCTTGTAGCCTTTTCTTGCAACTATCAATGCAATTATCAAATTATCCCAATAAGGACTACTCACAACATTGAAAGGAATGTTGTTGAAGTACCAAAAACTAGCACATGCCATATTTGCATGTTCATGCACCTCCCTATTACACCTTGTAGCTTCCAATGATGGTTGTGCTCTAGGTGTTTTTCTAGGCACAAAAAAGCTATGTGGCATGCGTGTACGTGTAGGTTTTGGCGCTCTACTTGAAGTAGATGAAGTGGAGGTCAATTTGCTCCGGATGCATGGACCACGAAGAGAGCCCACTATGCCTTGATGTGTCGTCTCTTCATCTGATTTTGGTTGCACTTGAGGACCATGACCACGAGCTATGGATGCCCTTGTTTTCTCTCCTTATACAATTTTTTTTTTCTTTTGCCAATGCAAGTAGGGCATTCATCTCTTCAATGGTGTTGATATAGGGCTTGGCATCATGATGAGTAATGCCTGCACGATGGTATTTTAGGCGATTAATGCCTCCATGATATAAGATGGTGTTGTGCATCTAATGCAAATAACTATCCCAAGCCTTGGTAGGCATATTTCTAAGCAAAGTCTCTAGCTCCAGTAGGATAAGTGCCTGTAATTGGCATTGGCACTGATGGGGTGGAGCTTGAGGTTGAACTTGATCTAGAACCTTCTCTATTTGCCATTATATGGTGTATTTATTCTACGCATACAAAGTGAAAGAACAACATTTTAATTTTTTAATACAAAGAAAAATCTAAATTATACATAAATCACTAAAAATCAGCCTAAATTAAGTTTAAATCAGTAAAAAATAAATATAATCTAAAGATTCTAAACATTTTTTTCCAAAAAAAGGTTAAAATAAAAAAAAAGTTTGTGTATGCAAGAATCAGTGAATTCAGTGAAAACAAAATATCAAAAAATCTCGATGAACCCAATTTTTTTGAATTTAAATATAATACTACTACTTAGTTTTAGCATGTGATGATTTTTTTAAACCTAGATGCTAAATTTTACAGCAAAAATGAAGTAAAATGTTTAAAAAAACAAAAAACAAAAAACTGACCTGTGCTTCAAATCTGCCTTCCAAATTCGCCAAAAAATCCTTTTCAATCTTCTCTTCTAGATGCAAAAGTGCTCTAAATAGTTTGTTTGAACTGGCAGGTGCCTTGGGTTTTTTTTGCCTTGCAAAGTGAAAAGGGGAGGCATTTTGACGCTTTTGGGTCTTTTTTCACTTGTCGCACTTATACACCTGCCGGTGGCAAGTTTTTAATGTGGCCCGCCAACTTTCTGGTGACTACTCACCAAAAAATCGGCGAGTACTCACCAAAAAATTGAGTACTCGCCAAAAAATTGACTAGTACTCGCCAAAAAGTCAGCGAGTACTTATGGTGAGTTAAACAGGCAAGTACTCATTTTGCATTCTATTTGGTGAATACTCGCAGACTCGGCGAGTATGCCATCTTATGTGATTTACAACCCAAGCTCCAATCTATATGTTCATTCAATGATCCATGTCACAACTCAAACTCCATGATTGACATCAACCTCAAATTCTCATAAAATTTCTATGATTTCAATTAATTGTTTATAATTATAAACAATTAATTGAAAATCATAGAATTTAATGCAAAAACTTACTTAAGTCAACCTTATCCACAATATCTACATTTTTGCTAAAATATAGATGAATGAGCAGGCCTGCAGCATCTACAATTTTATTCCCCACCTCAACAAATTCCACAATCCTATTTTTGCTGATTTCTACACACTCAGTAGACATTTCAGAGTTCTTTAAGTCCAAATTTTTTACAGAAAAACTTCTCAGCTTCTGTGCTGAGCGTTCTAAGACCTTAATAGAAATTGGGTGTGAGAAAAGGAGGAATTTCAAAGCATAAATTTGTAAATGGTAAAGTTACTTGACATTAACATTAAAAAGTTACATTATATATAAGTGCATAAAAGCACTGTAGATATTAAATTTCTATCTACCTAAAGTTACTGTAGAAACAGTAACAACTAAAGCTAAAAAAGAAAACATTGACCATTAAATAAATATAAGAATATAATTTATTCTAACACCCCCCCTTAATGGTCAATCCGTCAACAACACCAAGTTGCCCCCTAAATTTTACAAACTTGTCCGGGCTCAGAGACTTGGTGAGAATATCTGCAGTCTGATCCGCGGTTGGAACATACTGCAGTTGAACTGATCCGTCTTCTACCAGCTTGCGGATGTAGTGACAATGAAGCTTGACATGCTTGGTACGTTCATGGAAGACTGGATTTTTGGCCAGTTTGAGCACCCCTTGGTTATCAGTGTACAAGGGAGAAGGACCTGCTTGTGACATGTGCATGTCAGAAAGCATCCTACGAAGCCAAACTGCCTCACATGCTGCTTTAACAGTTCCTCGATATTCAGCTTCTGTCGAGGAAAGAGCCACTGCCTGTTGCTTCTTGCTGGTCCATGTTACAGCACCTGTACCCAAACTGAATACATACCCAGAAGTAGATTTTCTATCATCCACGGAACCTGCCCAATCTGAGTCTGTGTAACCAATCAGCTTTGGATCTTTGCATCTGCCATACAGAATGCCATAGTCGGAAGTGCCCTTAACATATCTCAGCACTCGCTTTGCTGCAATCCAATGATCAACTTTAGGAGTTGTCATGAAGCGAGAGATGTAGCTCACTGCAAAACTGATGTCTGGTCTAGTGGCAGTGAGATAGATGAGACTGCCCACTAGTTGCCTGAATGTCGTTTCATCGACTGGAGGTGAATCAGAGTTGGCTGATAACTTTAGCCCCTTCTCCATGGGTGTGGAGGCAGGTTTGCAATCCTGCATCCGGAATTTGTCAAGCAAACTTCTGGCATATTTTGACTGAGAGATAAAGATGCTACCATCGGTCTGCCAAACTTCAATACCCAAACAATAATGGAGAAGCCCCAAATCTGTCATGTCAAAGGTCTGACACAAATCGTGTTTGATTGTTGGAATCAAATGTGTTGAACTGCCAGTAATGATCAAATCGTCAACATAGACAACAAGAAATAGAATATCATCACCTGAGTGTTTGACATACAGATTACTGTCAGAAGGGCTGCGCTGAAAACCATGATCAACCAAGTACTGATCAATCTTGAAATACCATGCCGCGAGAACTGTTGATCCATAGGCGCTTTCCAGTCTACACCCACGATGTTCTTTGGCGCGGCAGCAGAGCAGGAATTGCGTCATGTAGACTTCTTCACGCAAATCCACCATTGAGGGCATAGCAATCCCATCGATGAACTATCCAACAAATTGGGCTTGCAATAGCGAGGAAAAGCGAATGGTGCTCATCTTGGCAGTAGGAGCAAAGGTCTCCTCGTAATCAATGCCCTCCCGTTGTGTGAATCCCCGAGCAACTAATCTTGCCTTGTATTTATCCAGAGTAACATCTGCATGATACTTGACCTTACAAACCCATTTGCAGCTAATAGGTTTCTTCCTAGGAGGAAGATCAGAAAGAACCCAGGTGTGATTCTTCAGAAGACTATGATATTCTGTCTGCATAGCCTGTTCCCATTCTGGAATTCCTTTAGCCTCTGTATATGTATGAGGCTCGTAGATGTTGTGGATGTTGGCCATAAGAGCGAAGTTGACTGTGGACTGCTGCTTGCTCTTGCTACGAGTTGATCTACCCTCAATGAGTTCATCATCATGAAGATCGCCGATAGTCTTGGCCCACCACTTAGGCCGACGAGTAGAAGTACCAACATTTGGAATAGGAGTAACAACATCGCCTGGGATTTCTGGAACAAGGTCATCTCGATGTGAGTCCTGAGGAAAATCAGGTGGTGCTATATCATGATCAGTAGACTCCTCATCTTCAGAGTCAGAATGCTCTGAAGCCCTCCCATCATGGGAACCAAGAGGAAGACGAACACCCTCATCAGGAACCTTCTTAGGTTGATCCGCAGGACTGGTGGTAGGAACAAATGGACCAGTAGTCTCATCAATCACAACATCATGGCTGAATATGAGACGACTTGTCTCCACGTCAACCAACCTGTAGGCTTTGTGATTGTCGCTGTAGCCAGTAAACATAAGTGTCTGGCTCTTGGAGTCCAACTTGGCACGCTTGGCGTCTGGAATCCATACATGAGCGGTAGAACCGAAGACTTTCAGATGGCCACCTTAGGCTAGCGTCGACCGGGCTTCTTAAGGTCATCGTCTTAACGGCACGTGTAGGTGAGGCAGGTCGGGGTAGATGGCGGTGTAGGCGCTGACCCGATATTTCTTAGGTACGTAATATGCGTACTCGAGAGCATAGAGCGAACTTCCATTTGGTAATGGTCGCGATTCCTCACGTTGACAACACCATTCTGGCGGGGTGTAGGGTGTGGTAAGTTGGTGCTTAATGCCGTGTGCAGCACAAAAAGAAGAGAAGTCAGTTGAACAAAACTCCCCCCCATTATCTGACCTTAGAGTAACAATGTGAGAACCCGATTCTTTCTCAACTAAGGCTTTGAACTGCTGAAATGTGCTGAACACATCTGACTTTTGTTTCAGAAAATACACCCACATTTTGCGACTAAAATCATCAACAAACAATAAAAAGTACCTGGACCCAGTAACAGAAGGAGTGTTCATCGGTCCACATACATCAGCGTGAACCAATTGAAGTACCTTGGAGGCTCGCCAAGAATCACCATCCGAGAACGGTGTCCGATGCTGCTTGTCAGCTTGACAAGCTCCACAAACTCCATGATTTGTAGTTTGGATCTCAGGTAGACCAGCAACAAGACCCTCCCGAGATAACTGAGAGAGGTAGTGGACATTCAAGTGCCCATAACGCTGATGCCAAAGTTTGCTGATGGTTGTACTTCGGGCTGCGAGAGCGTGCTCTTGAGAATCACCAGAATCAGCAAGTCTGTACAGACCGTGATCCTCAAGTCCCATAGCAATGGTAGTACGAGTCTCCCGGTCAACGATGCTGCAGGTGGACGAGCTGAAAACAACATCCAACTGGGGAGAATGCCGCATGATCTGACTGACGGAGAGGAGATTATGTTCCATGCCTGGAACATAGTAGACATCGAAGAGTGAAACCATCTTCCTCGGGAATTGAATTTGGGCCGGTGCCTTTGCTCGGCAATGTGTACTCTTAGCCTCCTCGAAAATGAATTTGAAGGGTTAATTTTGAACCAATCCCGACGATGAGTAAAATGCCGCGATGCCCCTGAATCGATATACCAGGCAGAAGAATGTACCGGATCTGCAGTTCTCTTGGCCATAAATGCATAGAATGCAGACTCTTTCTGCTCAGTGTGTTCAGCGACATGTGCCTTTTGTTGAGATCCTCCCTGCTTCTTTTGTTCAGAAGCCATCCGAGTGCGACAATCAGCCTTAATGTGACCGTATTTGTGACAATAGTTGCACTGAACATTCTTCTTCTTCTTGCTGTC
>VDFB02057788.1:0-123113 GCA_007258455.2 Sequoia sempervirens
AAAAAAACCTAGTAGTTTAAAAACTACATTCAATTTTCCACAAATTCTATTGTTACATAGTTTTGAAATAATATAGATAATTTATTCAAATTTTTACGTCAAGTTGCCTAACTATGATTTTTCTGGATTTTTCTGAATTTTTCACCACTTAAGGGCCTGTTTTTTCCATGATGATCCTACACATACCCAAGTAATGAATTATTTTGTATTATTCTTCTAAAATAAAAATATTGATTATTTTTATAATCGTGTAGATAGAACAACCCCAATATCAAATCTTAGACCTTAATTGTTTTATAAATTAACCTTTTAGTAAAATGTAATATAATAATTTAAGATTTTTCTATTTCTTAAATTCTTATAATATTCATGATATAATACTTGTTATATAATAATGCTTCTCATATTAAAAACCTAAAATTTAATATAAACATTGTATGATGGGGAAAATCAAGTTTGAAGCTTATAACATGCACATCAACCACAAAATTGTTAGTAAGAAGCTAAAATTCCTAGTCAAGCAATAGAAAACAAATTTGCATAAAATATTGAATGAAAATAAATCAAACAAAGTATACCTCTTATACCATAATTGAATCACTTCTATTGCCCTTCTCCTTTTTTATGTTGTGAAAATATGGAGTGTTGCTCTCATATTTTGGGAGTGCACTACTGATTGGCTCACAATGATAATAATGACGAAGATTTAAATATGGTGGTTCCTAGAATGAAGAGATGGTTGACATATGAGATTGAGAAGAAGATTGATCATCAAGATTGAATGAGACAACTTGCATGGGAAAACTGCTCATTTGAAAAATGGAAAATGTAAGAAATGTAGAATAAAAAAGTGAATGAGGAAATAGAAAAATGTAAGAGATGAATGGAAAAAATAGTTGAAAGTGGATGATTTAACTGAAAGAAATTTAGAAAATGGAAGAGTTAAGTAAAGAGAAAATTGTGGAATTTTTTTGAAAACAAATTAATAAAATTTATTTATTTAACACCTCATGTGGATAATTAATTAAATTAAATAATTTAAATAATTATAGAAGAACTTAGGTTAGGATAATTAAATAAATAAAAATATTTGTTTAATCATGGAAGAATATTAGATTAGGAATGAAATAATTAAAAAAAATTATTTAATTCAAAGAAATGATGAGAGAGAGAATTAGAATAATTAAATAATTAAAAATATTTAATTATAAAGTTTGGAAAACACTAGAATTGTTTCAGATGATTTTTTTTAATCAAAAGTGGTAAATCACTATAATATTATTAATATAATAATAAGATTATACAAAATCCTCGTTTAGGAGGGCATACCGGGAGGAAAGAACTAGGATGAAAACCTCTGGTTATAGCCCAAGAAGATATAGTCCATACAAATAATCAGAGCAAAAATATAGTTTTTACAAATGATCCTAGTGAGAATTCTTTCAAGTCCCGACAATCCATATCATGAGTTTACAAAATGTAGAGGCTAATCCTTATCATAATAACCTAACTAAAACTATTAAGCTAAAAATCACTATTTTCATGACTAACTATGACAATAATAAACCCAATTTTATTTATCACAAGACCCATTCAACAAAAAATAGATTGAGCCCTTGTAGATTTTAGCAGCATCGAACTTTAAAAAAAGATTCACGCATACACTAAGCATTGGTCAAAATACCATAAATAAGGCCCTGAAACCACTGAAAAATATTCTTCCATTTGGTCGCCATCTTGAACAAAATTTGTATCTTGTCCCTCGGGTACACCCTGCAAACCATATCATTAGAAAATAAATCATATCCCACCATCGTGTCTTTATCTTTTTTCACCTCCTGCAGTAGCCAAGCCCTGGCACAAAAACCTTGATGTCCCCCAGTGGCAGAGATTGCAGCATTATGACCTTCCGTCCCTTTTGTTTTCCTTTCAACTGGTGTCATCAGAGCATTTTCAGTGGGAAATACTCATAATGGAAGATTTCTAAGTGGGTGAGGAGCATGCTCATGCAGGAATGATAATGAATAGTATTTCTCCTTAATATCAAAAGCCATGGTGGCACATATTCTCTTATTGTTCTTCCTAATACCTTCAAAATAACATTGTCATTCCTAAATTATAGGGCTAACATAACTGCTTCAAAATTTTCATCATAACCTTGGCGATGTTTTATGTAATCCCTTGGGAATAAACCCCCAACAAACCCATCCCCTGTAAAAAAGTTGTAACCTTGCACTATGCGCAATAGAGCATCATTGTCCAAAAGCTGGGGTTTTACAAATTTTATAACAATTTCTTCCAATTCAGCTAAGGATTGGAAAAGATCCATTGTGTTTGATAAAAAGATCGGCAATACCTAAGAAGGGAAGAGAAAGCGCCTGGCTCTGGGACATGTAACTTCCACACCCAATATTGACTTTATTGCTTCCTCCACTCTAGGGCATTGTACTATAAATATCTACGCTAGATCTCCATGCAAAAGATGTTCTTTGACAGGTTGTTCCCATTACCTAATTGGGAAATTCACTCTCAATTCACTCTCAGGTTTCAAATGAAAATTAGGGTTAGTTAGATTTAGGGTTAAACGGAGAATTAGTCAGAAAATGCTCTCACAGAATGGGGACAATTTTAAATGTCTAAATGCATCACCTTGATTTATTTTTGATCCAATGCCTATTGGTAATATTGCATATAGAAAATTATAATAGTGTTTTCATTGCATAGTAACCCCTTTAGAAATATACAACGTATTTTAAAAAAATGATTTTATTCTTTTAATTCTAACACTTCTAATATTTTTAATCATCAAATCTTAGATAATAATTCATGATATTGAGATTCATTTATAATAGATTGCATTCTATAATTGTTATTTTAGTTTTGTTTTGTGTGGATGAGTAGATTTATCTTTAAATATTAAGAATATAATATTAGAATTAAATACATATTTAAAGTATGTTTTAGTGAGGAATAAAATTAGTATAAATATCTTAAATGTATTTATATTAAAGATATCAAAGTGATTCTATTACAATTATGATATAAATTAGATAGAAATTTCTCAATAATTTCTAGATAGATGTATTTAAGATATCTATACATAATAAAAACTTATATTTTAATAAAAATAATTTATATATTTCTATCAGTGAAATAAGCATTTGGGACCAATATCCCATATATTAACTGGTAAAATAAAAAAAAGTACAAATATAAAAATGGAGACTTTGTAGGAGTGCCTAGAAATTCTCTAAAGGATATAGTATTTATACATATTCTATTAAACTATCCTATTATCTAATTGTATGATGTTTCAATATATAACTATTTACAAATTTCTTCAACCTTAACTTTATCTTCCTCATCTAGGATATATCATTTTTATTTTATAGCAAAGGACTAGTGCACACCCCCAACAATAAACACTCCAAAAATATGTTTAAGAGCTGAAACTACCAATTCACTTTTTGGGTATGTGCAGGATCATCATGGAAAAAATAGGCCCTTAAGTGGCAAAAAAATTATAAAAATTAGAGTTAGGAAACTTGATGTAAAAATTTGAATAAGTTATCTATATTATTTCAAAATTATGTAAGAATAGAATCTGTACCAAATTGAATGTAGTTTCTAAACTACTAGTTTTATTTAAAAATATAAAAATCTATTTGTGAAAATTAGAAATTTCAATGCAGTAGTACTTAAATTCCAAGGGAAAAATAAGTAGGTGTCTGTCTAACCACCCTAACCACAATAAAATGATAATATTTTTTTATAAAATTTTAGATATAAGTAGATGACTCATGTCTCGATGTGATGCATATTTTTGGTAATTTTTTTCTAAGTAAATAATTAATTATGATTTTTTTATTACAACTTTAAAAAAAATAAAAAATTGTTTGTCTTACCACCTTAACTTCGTCAAAACTTCATGAAATTAATTTCTTTTTTTTTAATCCTATAGTATACGAAGCATAGAATGTGACACATGTTTTGGATTCAAAAAATGTGATACCGTTTGAAAGCTATAAATGTTTTTCAATTAGCCTATCAATTAGGACTTTAGTCATAATTCAAATAAAAAATGAATAATAATTACTTATTAAATTCAAAGTAAGGAATAATTTATATTGGTGGAAAGCTGAGAATCTCCTTTAAAAACCCTTTTCGTTTCATCAATTTTGGGTAAGAAAAAAGTTGTTAGCCACATACCCTACACATACCCATCATATCGCCACCTTTTGGCCCATCATGATCCTGCACATACCCTGAACTACATAAAAAAATCCTCCTTATTTCTAATCACTCTTATGATAAATGGAATCCAAGGCCCATTGTAATTAGGGAGAATAGTTAGGCAGCCCGAGGGTCCAAGTCTAGATGGAACCACAAACCCAACATAGAATTGTCCACAATTTTATTTAAAACATTTCACACTTTGACCTAATTATCATTTATGAACCTACCTAATGATGCAACAACACCTAGCATAATGGAAATCCTGCATCACCCAAAAAATGATGAATTTGTTTTTGGTTTGTTCATCATTTGGTGTTTGGTTGTGCTTTGGCAACACGTGTCTGTGACTATTGATCTTTTGCAAAAATTTATTGGGATTAATCTCTATTCCCATGATCTCTCCATATTTATATTTTATTTAAGTAAAATATTATTTCACTCCCTTATGCAAAACATAATGCCTTAATTTAATGATTTTATTTCTTGAAGTGAAGCTTCTAGCTACTAGGTTGAAGGTGTGAATTGGTGTCCAGTTGAGTCAATATATTAGCATTTGAAAATATAATTGTTTAGGAAAATGGGTATGAGAATTTGATTTCTCTTATTTAGAGTAATTGATTTCTTTCTAGCATGACATGGGTCCATTTGATGAGTGGGTGCCTTCATTTTTTAAGATTAAGAAAAAAAACAAAGACCTAGTTTGATTTTAGCACTAGAAGTCTTTTCCAAAGGGGTCAAAGCATTGAGAGGGCCATAGATTTTCATTTGGATGTTGTAATTTTTATGATTTAGCTTATCAAATTGGACCACACAGCCTACCTAAGAGATATTGCTTTAGTTTTTAAATGAAAATTATACAAATTCCATGCTCATGGACACATATAAAGTAAGAATCATTGTTGGCAACAGATTTTTCTACACCATGGAATGATTTTAATGCATTTTTTAGTATGTGAGTGGTTGGGAACACACCATATTCCTTGGCTAGGCATGGGTAGTCAACCATAATAAAATACATTTTATTTTCTAGAAAAATCCAATTCTTATTTGGATTTGTCGATTGGTTTTGGAGTCTATTCATTTCTAGAGTAATCAAAAGCATGTAAAATTATTCAAAATGTATATATAAAATCAATAAAATTATTTATTTAATTCCAAGTAAGGTGTATCTTATATTTTTGGAAAGCTAAAAAATTTCTCAATAAACCCTTTTGTTTCATCAAATTTGGATTTGTAACAACCCCCATGTTTGTATTTTGTTGTGGTCTTTCCTTGATGGATTCCGATAAGTGTATATTTTGTAATTACACTATTCATCCCTTCATTATTTTGTATTGACACCTGAGAGGTGTAATTCTGTGACTGTTATGCTGGATTACATGTTTACATGCTTACATGTTTATATGTTGTTAGGTTGTTGACATGATTATTGTTCATGTTGGATTTCATGCTTACATGGCTAGATATTATGCCGGATTACATGCTTATATTTTTATGTATACATCATTGACCTTGCTTTTGTATGATTATGGACAGGAAAAAGATGATATCATAACACTCGTAACCGAGAGGCTTATGATATTACGCCTCTTTTTCCTGATGGTTGATGTTGCTTTAGATAAATGATATATAATTCATGCACATGTACTTTAACATTTGATTGGAGTGATACAGGTACTGAGTATCGACTCAGCCTAAATTCATAGGCCTGAGCGTACTCTCTTTCCCTGATGGTGGTTACTGGAGGTAGTCATAGGCCAAATATCCCCTACCCTAGCCCACTGTACCCTGTTAGGGCAGTGTTTTCGTGTTGTTGTCTTCCATCTGGTTACCTAATGGTAACATCCGGAGCACCCTTCTGCCATATGTGACTTTCCTACTTGTCTCATTGAGGTATTTGGTTTTGGTTTTCATTAATATTTTATTTGGATTGTTAGTGTTCTGATTGGTTCCATTGGCATCTTCACGTGTTTTGAATATGGTATTTTATGGTGGTTAATTATTTGGGGATTTGAATTGTTATTCTCTTAAGATTTTAAATATTTTATTTAAATATTTACTAATCCTTTTGGGGAAGCGATGTTTATTTTTAATATTTCTTATTTTGTGACTTTAATTAATTGTTCCTTTTGGGGGAACTTTAATGCAAAAATTTATCAAATGCTTTATTCTCTTTTTGGATGGTTTTGGAGAAAATATGGAAAGGAAAGAGAGCTTTGTTTTAAAGGAGGATTTTATTTTTGGAGAGAAAAAGAAAGAAATTGTTGTTTGCATGGTGAAAGAAACCCTATGATTTGGGTGATTGAGTTGGGAGATTGTGAAGGTTTTCGGAGAAGAATTTGTGGATAGAAAATTGTTGAAATCAGCGTGCCAGTTCTTGCTTGCTGCCTAATTTTGGAGCTTGGTCGTGCCTTCTTCATTGGGAAATTCTCCATTTCAGTTTTGGTCCAATTTGAGGTGATTTTCTATTGTTCTTCATTGATGTTTGGCTGGTAAATTTTCTTTCAATCTAGGTTATTTCTGTCCCATGAAAATTTGAGGAACTCCTTTATGTCTTTGTTTTGTATTGTTTGGAGTTGAATGTTGGATTGTTTTAATTGGTTATTGCTGCTCTGTAGGGTTTTGTGTGACTAATTTTTGTAAATCTCCAGCAAACATGAATTGGGTTTATGGAAAAAATTTGATTTATGGGTTCTTTCTTATTTTTCTCTTTTGCCCAAATTGTAAAGAAAAAATGTTTTTTTTTAATTTTTGATCATTACCCTCTTGATAAAAATGAAAATTAAGGGTGGATTTCATGTAGGAATGCCAAGACCTCAACTGGGTCTTTAACAGATTTGAAATCTGGGCACTTTTATTTTTTCTGTGATTTTCTTGCCTAGTTTGAAAAAAAAATGTTTTTCAGAACAACACTTTATTTTTTGTCCTAAACTCAAAAATAAAAGGTGGATTTCAACTTGAAAAACCAAAATATGAACTGGGTCGGGCTTATATTTGTAATCCAGACACTTTGAGTTTTGACATGATTTCTATGCCTTCATTTCAAGCTAAATTACAACTATTAAATGTGTTTTTTTACAGCAGTATTAATTGGTTGTTTTTAATTGGTTCCTTTGACTGAAATTGTGGCCTTTCCTTTTATTTCATGTATTCTTGGATTTCCTCGTTTGTTTAAATGAGATGAGCATCTATAGGTCTAGGTAATAGAGTGGTCATATGGAGTGGCTCTCTACGGGCTCGGGGCCTGCAAGTGGCTGCCAAGGGAAACAGTAGTAGAGTTAGAGTAAAAAGGTGATAACTAAATAAAATTAATGGGGTAAAACACTAATAAGATAATGATTCCTCATGCATTTTCTTGAGCGCTTGTAAAGGCTAAGGATGCACTCGAGAAGGCCCATCCATCTGCGGAGCATTGAGTTATCCATCTGTGTGGCGTGGATTTGGGCATGATTGAGTCCCCTCATCCCTATGAGAGGTGTACTTGATTCCATGTGGTGCCATCCCTTCGAGCACACATGGTGACACTCCATCTAATATGCACTCAATTATCTAGCCCTTGGTAGTCGTGAGTAGTACTCATCATGATATTGGATGAGCATTTCTTGTTGTGACCTTGTTTGTGTGCATTTCCTTTCCTGTTTGCTTTGTGATTGATGTGAGTGTTGGCCTTACCTTTCCTTTGTCTTGCTACCTCTGTTTGGGCCTTGTGACTATCTCTGAGCATGGTGGGGTGGCCTCTTTTGAGTCCACATGGTAGGGAGGCGTTGCCACCGCCATTAGGGACTGGTGTACATGTTATTGGAGCACCAATTGGAGTCCTCCCCTCTTTTGTATTTATCTTCTTGATGATGTATTTTATTCATGGCAATGCTATTTTATTCGTACTTATTCCTTTATGCACATTGTACTCTCTTGAGAGAGAGAAAGGAATCACAAATTTAATGAGAAGTTATGTGATGATTATGTTTGGCTTACAAGTTCCAGTGTTGGTATCGGACTCGCGTGTACTATGCTAATTCTTTTATGGCTTATTTCTTTCCTTCTTTTTATGTATAATTAGAGCTATGGATGTACTTTCTTCTTTTATGTATCATGTTGTTAAGTTTTCAACGCAATACAACCTGCTGTAATAATCTGTGTAGTTGTTGCTAAAGTTCTGGAGCAACACAAAAAGTTTCGGAGCAGTGCTGCTAAAGTTTCAGAGCAGTGTAGAAAGTTTCGGAGCAGCGCAGAAAGTTCTGGAGCAGCACCGAAAGTTTTGGAGCAGCGCTGCTAAAGTTCCAGAGCAGTGCAAAAAGTTCTAGAGCAGTGTTACTAATGTTCCGGAGCAGCACTGCTAAAGTTTCAGAGCAACACAAAAAGTTCCAGAGTAGTGCTGCTAAAGTTTCAAAGTTGTGCATAAAGTTTCGGAGCAGTGCTACTAAAGTTCCAGAGCATTTTCCTTGGAGTTATCTTATTTGCTCATGTCTGGTTTTTCTTTGGAGGGTAGATTAATCCTCTCCCTTGGGCTGCATTAGGCCATACTTGGCCTTGTATGTGGTCATTTTTAATGTATTGGAAACTTCTATTTGTGTATGTTATCCTTTATGTTAATATTTTTTTTATCTTGTCCTTATTTGGCTCTTAACCTTCAAGGTTTTATAGAGGGATGTTATAGGATTAAAAAAAGTCATAAGCCATTTTTTGTCATATCGCCACTTTTTGGACTCCCATGATCCTACACTCACCATTTCCAAAAATATAAGATATGCCTTGTTTGGAATTAAATAGATAATTATTATTGATTTTTTACATACATTCTAACTAAGTCCTTATTGATAGGCTGATTGAAAAACATCTATAATTCTTAAATGATTTCACATTTTTTGAATCCAAAAAATGTGGCACATTTAATGATTCACATACTAGAGGATAAAAAAAAGAAAAATTCATAAATTTTATAAATTTTTGACCAAGTTATGGTGGTCAAACAAACAAGATTTTTTTTTTTTTAAAGTTTTAATAAAAAAATCATGACTAATTATTTACTTACAAAAAATTACAAAAGAAAATGTAGCACATTCGAGCATATATCCTCTTCTTATATTAAAAATTTCAAAAAAATATATTATTTTTTTCTTGTACTTAAGGTTGGTCAGGCATACACCTACATTTTATTTTTTCCTAAAAATTTAGTATTACTCCATTGAAATTTCAAATTTTCATGAAATAGATTTACTTTTTCCAAAAAAGGAATAGTGTCATATAAAATACATTCAATTTTCTACAAATTGTGTTCTTAAATATTTTTCAAATTATGTTAATAACTTATTCAAATTTTTATGTCATGTTGCCTATCTCTATTTTTCTGAATTTTTCATTACCACTTAAGGGCCTAGTTTGGACCCCCATGATCCTGCACTAACCCATGTATCAACCATTGCCAATAACAAAAAGACCATGCAAAAATATAAGAATGGATTTTTTTTGGGGGTTACCATGAACACAAAGAGGTAACAATTATGTTTTTTTGTAGTGGATAGATTTTTTAAAATGGATCATTTCATATCATGCCAAAAGTGTAATGATGTTTTCCACATATCTACTTCTTTTTCAAGGAAGTGATTAAATTACATGGCTTGTTGAAGAGTACTATTTCAAACCAAGACACCAAGTTTGTTGGTCATTTTTGGTGCACCTTGTAGAAGAAAATGGGAACAAAATTGGGATTTAGTACAGCCTACCATCCACAAACTGATGGTCAAACCAAATTTTTCAATAAAATATTCAAAAATTTATTGAGGTGATCCGTAGGTGACAACCCAAATTAATGGGATTTAACTTTAGCACAAGCATAGTTTTCTTATAATAGCTTGGTCAATCAAAGTGTGGGAAAGAGTCCATTTCAATTTGTGTATGGGTACAACCCAAGGGGTATGGATGAATTGAGATATAGTGTACTTTTGGGTAGAAAAAGTGTTTTAGTAGAAGACTTTGTTGAGTATATCCATTATTTTCACAAACGAGTGAATTTTCTTTTGGAGAAGAGTGTAAACAAATATAAGGAGTATGTTGATATGCATCGAAGAGAGTAGGAATTTCATATTGGAGAGTTGGTGATGGATCATTTGAGGAAAGAGATGTTCCCACAAGAAACATACAATAAGTTGAAATGGAAGAAGATAGGCCTAGGTATGATTTTGCAGAAATTTTCATCAAATACATATGAATTAGAGCTTCAAGTAGGTATTGATATTTATCCAATATTTAATGTTGTTTATTTCTATAAATACTATGGAGGAGAGACAAGTGGACATGGGAACACCAATTCAAATTTGTAGGATGCTTGTGAATGGGTTCAATAGTTTCTTGTGAAGAAAATTGAAGAGTTAGATCAAATTATAGATTCTCATGTCACCAAGAAGACAAGAGGGAAGGAATATTGGGAATATTTTTTCTTTTGGAAGAATTGACCTGTTGATGAGACTTCATGGGTCAACATAGTTGATTTGGTGAAGTTTGGAATTACAACTCCATACTTGCTAAAATTCTCATGAGATCCACACTCATGAAGCATTTTCTTACCTAGCATGTATGATGTAGGAGCACCTAGGAACAATGGCAATCCTGCATCATCCAAAATAATGATCAATTTGGTTTTGATTTTTTCTTTGTTCATGGTTTGGTTGTGTTTTGGTTATGTGTCAGTGACTATTGATCTTTAAAGTAAATATTTTTTGGGATAAATCAATATTCCCATGATCTCTCTATATTTGGATTTTATTTAAATAAAAACTTATTTAATTCCCTCATTCAAAATAGAATACCTTATTTAGTGATTGTATTTCCTAAAATGAAGGTTCTAGCTGCATGGTTGAAGGAGTGAATTGGTTTCCAATTGATTCAATGTATTTCCATTTAAAAATGTAATTTATTTGGGCTTGAAAAATCCAGGTTGGACAGATGAATATGAGGCATTAATGTCTCTTGTTTGGAGTAATTGATTTCTTTCTAGCATGGCGTGGGTCCATTTGATGAGTGGTTACCTTTACTTTTGAAGATTAAAGAAAAACAAAATAAAGACAGTTTGATTTTAACACTTGAAGTCTTTTCCAAAGGGGTCGAGACATTGAGGGGCCTCATAGACTTTTGCTTGGTTTTTGCATTTTTAATGATTTGGCTGATTAAATTCCTTTGTAGCCTACTTGGGAGATATTGCTTCAATTTGTATATGAAAATTGTACAAATTCCATGCTCATGAGTGCATATAAAGTGAAAATCATTATTGGTGTGGGAGTTTTCTACACCATGGAATGCTTTTAATGCATTCTTTTAGCAAATGAGTGGTTGGGCATGGGCAGTCAACCACAATAAAATATCTTTTATTTTCTAAAAAAATCTAATTCTCATTTGGAGGTTTTGATTATTTTTGGAGGCTATTCATTGTTGGAGTAATCAAAAGCATATAAAAGGGAAAATCATTCCTATTGAGGGGTCCACCTAGAAAAATATCCAAGTGTATATTTTGAAGTTTGTAATGTAAATTAAAAATAGAGTAGTGTGAATAGAGGTGCTAACAAAATAATATATGGTAGTGTTGTGGTAGATCGATGGTTGTTGTAATATAGTCATACAATGAATTTGTTGCTAATAAATTAATGTTTGAATTTGATGAACTTCAATCATCTTTTACTTTTTATTTGCACAATGAAAATGGTGATATGAAATTTCATAGTGTTGCCTATAAATGTGAATGTTAATGTACAATTTAATTTAGTGATATTGGGAAAAATTGTGTTGATTTATTTGCTATTGGAATTGGTAGCCTTATAAGACAACTGGTTCTTGTCTACACCACCTAATGCATTCATTATCTTCAAAAGGTTTGAGAATAACCATAGTAAACATTGATGAAATATCTGAGTTTAATAGATATCTATGATCCATAACCATCAATGTGCCCCATAGAATTATTCTCACTACATGCAACATTGCATTGGATTTTATTTAAAATAATTTATTTAGGCACAAATATGTGATATTTCCTTTAAATGTAATTTTTCTCACCTTTCTAAATACAAATGATTAAATCCATAACTCCAAATGCAATAAAAACTTCTATCATCCAAAAACATTTTTTCTTATAAATCAATGTATAAATTCATCATTCAACTAGTTCAAAATATTACATTGGAAGATAGATTCCATGAACAAGAGTGCAGGGAGCAAAAAACTCATAAAATGGATTTTAAATGCTTCACAAATTCACATCCAAGAATATCACTTGGGAGATCATTCCACATTTTCTCCTCCATGCCAATCTATAGCATCACATCCTCAACAATATTTATATTAGAAAGATTTTAAGCCACAACATTCACTTCCATGTACACATGTTTTGATTAGATTAAGATGGGAAGGGAATGTACCCTATTAAAAAATAGCCATGAAGGCTAAACAAGGGGCTCACAAGAAGTGAAACACCCAAAAACAAAAGGAATAGCACTAACAGACCAGCAAAAACACTAGACATAACAAAACTAGTAGGGAATCGAAACAATCACTAGTCTCCCAAAATCCTGAGACCACTAATTTCTTGCCACTCCTTAGCCAAGAAGTGGAGCTTCTCTTTGAATGATAGGGGGCCCTTTTGAATAGCCTGGGTCTCCATGTTAGTTTCTTGATCTGCACTTCCCACCACATTCCCTTTTTTTGTGCGTGGATATCATCAAGATCGCCCTCAGCCACCCTTTTACCATGACTATTCATAATTTTTTGTTGAAAAACATGGATGGTCAAAGCAATATTCTTCATAGTCTCCTTGTTGAAATCAATAATCTCTTGGATACATTGCATGGTTTTCTCCTAGTTGTTATGAATAGTAGAAATCTCCTCCAATTTCATGTTCTCCTCCTTCATACCCACAAGAGCCTTGAGCTTGTCTACCTCCTTGTCCCAATTGGCCCAACAATCAAATAAATTAGAAAGGGAGGAAATCATATCCCAATGCCCACTGTCTTCAACCTCATCTAGCTACGAAGCTTATTAGTCATGTGCCTTGATTTACAACACCTAGATTTTTTCCTCAGTAGTAATAAGCTGGCCTAGAAGCCACTTGAGGATGTCATTTTGGATGTTGACAGTCACCAAAATTTCATTTTTTTTTTGAGGGGATCATAGGAAGCACAATTATCATTACCCACATTGGGCTTAATAGAAGTCCCATCTAGATTAATGCAAAGTTTAGGGGAAGTCAAGGGGCTAGGAGGGTTAAATCTAGGAGGGGTGTTGGGGACATCATAAACCTCTATATGAACAGGGGAATGCACAAGAGAATTTCTAGGGGTAGGATTCTAAGACTCGTCATCTTAGTTATTAGAGCCAAAGGTGTAAATAGGAGTAGCCATGGGAAAGGACACACTTTTAGTGGGGTTGGGAGGGGTTTCATCATTAGCAAAGGTTTTTGCCCAGGCACAAGTGGCGTGGCGAGTGGTGGGTGAGTTTTCATCTAGGGTGAAGGTTGGATTAGGTCCCTCAAGGGGATTAGTGGGGTTGTGGATGACCAAATTATTCCTTTTGATAGTGGTTGAGGAGGGTAACAAAGTGGCCTGATGTTGACAGAGATGAAAATTAAACCCTGGAGAAAGGGGATATTGTTACCTTGGATATTTTTAATGGACTATTCAAGTGATGAAAAAATCCAAAATGTGAAATTCATTTTAAAATTATAATGGAAATGGTTGAGCATGGGAAAGAGATGGGCATGAAAATTATAGAAATGACCCTCAAGTGTAACATACCTCATCAACACCTTAGCAATTTTTCTCCACACCTCGGGAAGGTTAGTTCTATTGTATATGTTTTGAAGTCTATTAACCTTTTCCCCATCTTTCAAAAATCTCTCAATATCTTCCTGGCAGTGTCCTTTAGGCTTTCAAGGGATACATGCACCATCCAATGAAAGCCATGTCACCTCTACAATTAACTCAATGTTCATAGTGAAGGAGCACTTGCAAATGGTGATGGTTCCATCCTCCCAAGAGTTTTCAAACTCAACAAAAAGCTTGGGGTCATGCCGCTTCAAGCCCTCCATGAACAAGGATACCTAATCTCATTGAATAATAGGCCAAACCTCCTTATCTTGCTTCCACATCTTGCAATTGGAGGGTCCATCCTGGACCAACTCACCTCCCATGGAAAACTTTACAAATAGCCAAACAAGAGAAATAGTTATGTAGAAATGTCAAGAATAATGCCAGAGCCAAGAATAAAAAGGCTTGTGAAAAGACTGCTTAGAAAGTTAATTTTCCATAATGGTAAATTGTGGCAAATAACAAAGGGGATGGAAAAATATCCAATTCAATCTCTTTTTTATAGTACTTTGACATCATTTTTAATTAATTCGCAAGTGTGCCTAGGGATATGTAAGGTATTATCCCAGATAACTAAATTTGGAGTAAAAGCACCATGGTTAGCTAGTGCATCTGCAACTTTGTTCCCATTTCTAAACATGTGAGAATATCTACTATTTCCAAGAGAAATCATGCGATTATGAGTTGATAGGATGGGGTCCTAGAGTGACCAACAAAAGTTATCCTTCCCTATCAACAAAAGAATGGTGTTTTTAGAGTTTCCCTCAATATCTAGGTTGGAAAATATAGCATTTTTGGCATTCTATGCTATTTAGAATTCCCCTACCTTGACATTCCCAACTTAGGTTATGTCTAGTTGAGCCATGAAAGTTAATATTAAGCCAGTTGGGCTTGGGGGGGTGGGGAGGGGGGGAAAATGAAATGTTTAATTATGAAGGATTCAATATTTATCAACCATTCATGGTGTACCATCATAAATTTTCACCCATGAAAATTTCACCTTATTCTTGGTCCCCCCTTAAATTATTGGACCTAATTGAGTATTTAATTTCCTAAATTATGCATTCTATGGCCCATTTTTGACAATTTTCAAGGAATTATAACAAAAAATCAATTGAGTTTGTCTAATAGATAGCCCTCTATACCAACTATCATGAAAAATAGGTTAAGGAAACTCACACCTTAGGATCGAGTGTCGTAATTTTCCGTCCAAATTGAAATATGTTAGTTGTGGCACTTTAATATTTGAATTTCAAGTGTCCAAAGTTGACCAATGGGATTTTTTTTTAGGAAATTCCATAAATGCCTATAAATACCTAGTTATTGCATCATTTCAAATCTATCTAGGAAATCATTGGAGAAATTATTATCAAGAGCACTATTGAGTAGGTAAAGAGTAGAATTTCAAAGCATTATTGTAGCAATTCAAGATCCTAAGATCATGTCAAATTCTATGTGAGTTTATGTGTGTTTTTGTTATCATTGTTTTGTGAAGGCTAATACTTTTGTAGCTCTCCAAAGCATTCAAGTATTCAACGATTCAAGCATTCAAGATATCAAGAGAAAGACCTTGAGATGATGTGCATGCCTTTAGTATCTCAAGGAAGCCATTGAAGGGTGGTGAGTTGTAGCATTTTGTGATTTCATAGTTCCTTCCTATTCATTATCCATTTATCATTGACATTGCCATTATGGAAGTGGAAACACTTACACGAGATTTGATTAAGGAAAGCCCCTGAAATGGCCAAAAATTTCTTCTCTTTGTGAATGTACAAATGTCAAGTTTCAACAACATTGAAAGAGTTTGAAGACAAATTGTTCATTGTTGCATTTGAAGACCTACATCTTATCAAGCTATAGAAACTTAGTTATAGAAATAGCTAGCAATGTTTTGATGGATTTGAAAGGAGTTTGAAGTTCATATTTGACATTAGATGACCCCAAAAAACCATCCAAAAAAGCATACATGGATACTCATTCCCTAGGAATCTATTTCCTCCATTTTTTGCCCTAAATTTGAATCAGACATGCACAATGTCTTGCTCTGCTCATTTTTGTTGTCTGAATTTTTCTATGAACTTCTATAAGTTTTTTGTATTTGCATCAAAATAGTAAATTACATTGTTAGCCTAGTTAGATTATTGTATTTCATCATTCAGACATTTCCAAATTTTGTTAAGAGCTATTTGACTCACCTTTTTGGCTCTAATTCAATCTCATACCTTATTCAAATCCATCAAACCCTCATTCAATCCTTACATTTCCAATTCATCACATCACATCCCTCTTTTCATAACCCCCCTTCATGAAGTTTGGGAAAGTTGTCAAACCCTAAGGAAAAATATCCAAATAGGTTCCCTTTCCCTACATTTGATTTTGGTGAATCCTCATCTCACCTTTGCATTTCATTCCAAATCAATCCATATACATACATCCATATAAAAATTGAAACATTTAAAAAAAGTGTGGAACAGTAAGGTGAAAACATTATATACCTAATGAAAATTACCATAATTCATCCTAGATCTAGGTTTTGTATATCATTTTTTTTTTGCATTTCTCATTTAGTGCTTCATTTTTGCATCATAAAAAGACATAAAAATATTAAATTATTGTATGAACATATTTTATTAAAAGTTAAAATAGGTTTAGTCCTCTTAGATCAAATCTACATTCAAAATTACATCCATTAGGTCATTAAAAGCTCAAATTGTTCATTGCATTCAAAATTGCATCTTTAATTTAGGTGAAAAAAGTAAAAAAATTGGATAGGTTTGTGTCAAAACTAATTAAATCATCATTTTTGAACTTTGCATCTTGGAATTGGTCAATCATTGCATCTTACATCTAAAAATTATATTCAAAATTTGTCACTCATTGGTCACACATTTTCACACTTGCATTTTCCATTTCCATAGTCATAAAATTAGCAAAATCAAGAAAAGTATTCACTATCAAAACTATTTATGCATAGAATTAGCAACCTTAAATAGTAACAAACACAATCAAACACCCTATCTAGGAAACAGACACCCTAGGTGCCTCTTTCCTACCATTTTGGCTTAAATTTTTTCTCATATCTATGTTCTTCTATTTTCTATAGGATTCTATTGTCTGAATTTTGTTTTTGCATTTCAAAATTATCATTTTGCATTCCACATTGTTGCACCTTTTCACTCTTAAGTTCACAAACATAAAATTGGAAAGAACTAGGAAAATATCAACTGTTAGAATTGTTTGCATATGGATTTGGGAACCCTAAACAACATCCTAAATAGTCAAAATTTAAACTTCCAAAAACCCTGTCCAGGACACAGATGCCCTAGATGCCTCTCTCCTACTATTTTGGGCTTAAAATTTTCTCAAATCTTTGTTTTAGTGTTCTTTGTATGTTTCTATTATCCAAATTTTGTTTCTGAACTTTGGTTGTACTTTAATTGTTTGTTTTGCTAAAAACATTGATCATTTGATCCATAAGACATAACATCATGTTCTCATTGCAAAAATATTTTGTTGTCATAATTCATGTTCTATTGTAAGATCTTGTTAAGCATAAATCATGGAAATTTTCCTACAAGCATGCATGTGTGAATGAGTTCATTTCTCCATTTTGGTTATTTTTCATTGATCCCTCTCCCACTATCTCTTTTATGTCCTAGGTTAGCTTCGTGGAAGAGAATATAATCATTGGAAATCATGACAATCATGTTTATAATTCTCTCGATATCTCTCCTATGTGTGAAGAAGGTATCCTGTTGTTAGAAGATCCAATCATTAAGCATCTTGAGAATCTTGTTTGTTTCTCTCCCCCTACCTCTCCTACTTGGGAAGATATTGTTGGACAAGATGATGATGCCATTAATAAATGTATCTCAAAAGATAGTAAGATAGATTTCTTAGATGAAGATGCTATGGTGACATTAGATTCCACCTTGACAAGAGACTATGAACAAGAATTTAAATTGATTGAGGTTATTAATGCACAATTGGATATTAGATCTCCTTTGATTATTAGACCTCCTAAACTCCATGGACATATCCTAGGCTTTGCAAAACAACTTACTAGTAATGATGTGTTGCAACACCCAAGTTATCATATCATAGCTCACAGATATAACAAAATAAACAATAAGCAACCAAAACAAACACCAACATCCATCCCATTGCCTCAACCATACCTCCCACCCACACCTAACATTCCATAACATAACTTGTTAAATAATTTGATCTTGTTGATCAACTTTTTAACACTCCTACTTAAAATATCCTTGTGGGATTTGATTCAAAAATCATTTGCTTACCATGCTTCAAAAGGCTTTGCAAAATATTTTAATCCCTCCTACTGTGCAACCAAATGATGTGGCAACTTTGATTGAGAGTATCAATAAACCTAATTTAGACATTATTTTTCATCAAAATGAGTTACCCCCTTTCAAAAATACAAAAAAAAAATGATGTTTTGATGATAATGGCTATTATTAACAGGGTTGGGATTAGACGTACCCTTATTGAAAATGTATCAAGGATTAATGGTTTTAGTGTAAATATCTTGGATGAAATTGGAGTAGACAAAACACTAATTCAACCTATTGATTTGTTAATCAAAATATTTGGTAACATGGAAATAAAATTTCTTGGTGTGATAAAATTACCTATCAAAGTCAATAAGGTTACATTACAAACTCCTATCCATGTCATGCCCCATGATACTTCATATAGTCTTCTCATGGGTAGACCATGAATTCATGAAATAAATGGAGTACCTTCAATGCTTCATCGTTCAATGAAGTACATATACAACAATAAGGTTTACACGCTAAAAGATTATCCAAAATAATAGGAATGATGAATCCTCTTAGCACATCAACACCAACTACAAAAGTGGAACCTTTACAAGTTGAGGATAAAGATAATTTTATTTCAAATGTGACAAAGTTTTTGGCTGATGATTGAGGATCATTAGATTTCACACCTATATTTATGGGAGAGTACAAGATTGCACACAAATCAAAAAAAGAGAAAGAAATGGCAATGGTACCAATGCAATCTATCATTGATTCATCAAAAACATCCAATTCTATAACTTCGAGCAAAGAGGAAAATACAACATACACATCCACCTTTAATGAGAGTGGTTATGAAGAACTACCTTCTTTGAAAGAAATGAAGAAAATTTATGGAAGAGGTTATTAGCTTTTGAAATAATTTTATTATAATGTAAAAGGATATGGTATCAAAGAACAAGGTATACATGTACCTATAGAGCCTAACACGCAAGAAACAACAAAAGGTCTTGGCCATTGTCCCTTAAATAAAATAAAAAATCCTTTCAATTAATTAGTAGCTCATTAGTTGCCACTCCTTGCCATGTGGTAGTTGTAGTTTTACAACATGCTCGTTGTCTTCCATGAGGGTATAAGCTAGGCTTTGTGCAATCATATTTCATTTTGCAAGGAGTGTCACATCGTAAATATGGCTCACCTTTGTCCTTACACTTTGGGGGAAAGGGGTTAGATAGCCTTGTCCTAGGTGCATTCCTTGTAGTCAGGATCCTTTTATTTCTCCTTAAAACATTAGTGTAGCAAGTACACTAACATTTTAAGTGGGGTATATAGTCCTCCACTCATTGCTTGCATGTGTAATAGTCCCTTTTTGGTGGGGATAGCATACATCTCCTAGGAAGTGTGACCTTGTTAATCAAAGTGTGGCTTTCTTGATCCATGTGAATGTCTCTTTTGTGGTGATATTGGGCTTGACATCTCTCAAGATTGTGTCCTTTCTTGGCATATGATATTCCCCTTGGTGGTATTGCTATGGCTAGTATTGCCTAAGGCGTAAATTTATTTCTCCATGACTTGTCCTCTCTTGGTGCTGATGTCATCAATGTTATTCCCTAAGGTATGACCTTTAGTATATTAAGAAAAGCCCCTTTGTTAATTTTTTAAATCTTCTCTTGTCATGGTTTTGATATAAAATACCTTTAATTTTTAACCTTACCCTATTGTTGCTTGTGCACCCCCTAAGGTGAATTTTGTTGCACCCCTTGAGGTGAATTTTATTGCACCCACTGAGGTGATTTTTGTTGAACCCCCTAAGGTGAGTTTTGTTTCACCCCCTAAGGTGATTTTTATGCACCCGTTGAGGTGATTTATTTTGCACCCCTTGAGGGGAGTTTTGTTGCACCCCCTGAGGGGGATTTTGTTGCATCTCTTGAGGTGATTTTTTGCAAGATAGTTCAAGGATTCAAAATAATGGATTTTATTTGGTCACGAACTTGATCACACATTTTAACATGGCCACCTAGCATAATACATCTTGCTATATAATGGAGCCATGTGTTCCATGAGTGATGTGTATGACTCCAGTCCTCATGGGATCTAACATTTATTCGATGGGTGACATTTGGTATTCGAGACAATTTAGGACTGAGGTATCTTTACCTTACTGACTTTAATATTTTAGTAATAACCTTATTTTTTTTGTGTTTCTTATTGTGTGTATTCATCATTTTTACATCATGTTTGTTTTCATTTCAATGTCATCTTTATGTTCCATTGTCCCATTGTGTTTTCATTGTGTATGCTTCATGTTTTCTGACATGTATGTTAGTGTATCATGTCTTGTTGCATTTCATACATGTGTTTGTTCCTTTGTGCTTCTATTTTCTTTCCATGGGATCTTTGATCATGGGGGATTGGCCACCCCCTAGATCCTTAGTCAACGTATCTCTTCAACATTTGGACAATTGGACCCCTCTTGACATAGACTTTCTACTTTAGTGTGAGTCTGAGTGTAAGTTCATAATCTCACTAAAGTGGTGGCTAAATGTACCATCATAAATTTTCACCCATGAAAATTTCCTACCTTATTTTCATTCTCCCCTTAAATTATTGAACCTAATTGAGTATTTAATTTCCTAAATTATGCATTCTATGACCCATTTTTGGCAATTTTTTGAGGAATTGCAACTAGAAATCAATTACATTTATCACTTATGCCCTAGGCATGAGTGTCTTGGAAAATAGGTTTAGGACACTTATGCTCTGGGCATGATTGTCCTATTTTCCATCCAAATTAAAATATGTTGGTTGTCGCTATTTAATATTTGAATTTCAAGTATCCAAAGTCAGCCATCTAGACTTAATTTTTGGGAAATTAAATAAATTCCTATAAATACCTAGTTATTGCATCATTTTAAATCTATGTAGGAAATCATTGGAGAAATTATTATCAAGAGCACTATTAAGCAAATCAAGAGTGGTATTTTAGAGCATTATTGCAACAATTTAGCATCCTAACTATTGGTGTTTTTTCCAACAAAGCCTTGAAATCCTCTAAAGGGTAGCCATCTCTTATACTCAAAAATTAACAAAACTAGTGGCCAATACACGAGCAAAGGATTTCTCGGTCTTTACTCTTGCACTTTAAGCTCTATGGGACCTATGAGGGTGTTCCTTACTATGCTCAAGTGATGTTTGTCCAATTGAGAACACATTTATACATAGATTTATTCCTATTAATTGCAAATAAACACAATCCGCTGAAGATTTGGCAGACCTTTGAGTAAATTATCATCTATATACTAGGAATTAGGTGATACTTCAAACTCATATTTCTTGACTAACAAATTTTTAATGAATTTTTTTCTCATTTTAAATCAATAGCCAAGCATGTCACTAGCTCATTTACTTGCAATATTATCCAACAAATATACCAATGCTTCATCAATTGGGATAATGGAGTCAAATATGCAACAACTAGTAATATATTAGCTATTCAATTCAGAAATTGGTGGACTATCACCATAATGCTTTGCAATATGAAAAATCACAATGTTTGAAATGCAACTTCTTACCAAATCCTATGCAATTTCTTACAAATCTACGACCCTCTTCAAGCATTTAATTAACTCCTTGATTTAAAGTGAAAACAAATTCACACATTCAATTTAACAACTGAAGATAAATGAGAAGACCATTGATATTTTCATTTATAATTTGCAAAAAGGTACATAGGAGAGTATTCACTTCAAAACTAAGTTTTTCTTCTACATTTGAAATTCTATAGAACTAATTTAATATTCTTACATACCTGATCCCTAACCAAGAAAATTTTCTATTCTATTCATTGATATTTTCTATAGTATGATCCATCCTAAGCTTAGCTTTTACCTAGACTATCACTAGACTCAAAAATTGAACCCCTCACCATGAGCCATGAAATTCATTTTATAGGTTAAGGGAACAACAAGCATCCAACTCAAATGCAATTACATTTCACATGCATTTCAAAATTAATTTCCTCTTAATTCGAGCCATTTCCCATACTATTACATTTAATCATTTCTTACCACAGGGAGGAAAAATATGAAAAGAGAACCCATGTAACAAGTCAAAGAAGAACCGGCTAGCCTTCTAAAAGGCATCGTTATGGCTGCATCACAATTCACACATTCACACCAAAACTAGTGAAGTCACCATCAGTACCAATAGTGTTGAATAACAAACTAGCCATAGGAGAACTGAGTCAGCATAAAAAACCCAAAAAGCAAGCACCAGCTCAGAGGAAGAAATGAGGTGCTACCCTACGTTGTCAGTAGCTAAGTAGGCACACCCGCTTGGTTTTTTGACCAAAATTGGAGTAGCTACTATCACTTCCTCATTACAATCACCATAGGGAACCAGAGAAATAGGACAATGGCCATAGTCAAGGTCTGTTCCTTCTCCATCACTTGAAGAACTATCAGAAACTTCAATGGGAGCATTGTGCCTCCTTAGACAAACCTTAGGAACCTTACTCTACTTTTTCAATTCCTTTTTAGGCTCAACAATCCTTTTACCTCTAAATTTGACCAATTCATCTAAAATGGTCTTATTCCTCAAATTTTAAGTACTCTGGACAATAGTTTTCTTACCCTTCTTATGGATACTTCTCTTACCCTTTGGGAATGTTGGAATTTCCATTGTACCAAGTTTAACCTCGGGCACATAAACAAGAGGTTCCCACATGCTTAGCCTCCTAGACCTCCAAACTAGTGTGACTGAATTAATTGGTTCTCCCATCTTACCCATAACACCACACTGACCAACAACCCACCTTACAAAAAATACACCAACAAAAACGCACAGAGTGCCCTTTGCAAGAATGAAAACTCAAACCAATCCAATATAAAATGACATAGAGCACAATTGTAAGCTACATAACTATGACCACCATAGGAAACTAGAAAATTATAGATAAGCTACACATATGCACACTTACAGGCTCAGAAATACCACACTACTCCCTCTATGATGATTAAATCGGCACTCACATATCACTCCTTTTGTACCACAACAATTATTTCAGCACCTTGGTAATTGTAGATTATGAAATGAACTATAGGATATCCTCATTAAATACAGGAATTAGAGTATAGAACATTTAATGACCACCCTGGCTCACTCGAGTGAAAAGATAATTAATCATCCCATGCTTAATCTTGGCCATCGATCATTTTAGATTTAAAACTTAATCAATGAAGCACATTATGGATCGATCACCACTTTCCTTTTTATCTGTACCTAGAAACAATGATGATATGATGAAAAGAATCCACGTAACTATCCCCATCTTAGCTACATTGTTTACAACTTTCCAATTGTCACAGAAGTTTCCTTGCATTACCCTCAATCTTCAACGACGAGCATTAATTCTCATATAGAGGGAATATTCTTGGATGAAAACCCCATCACTGGTCATAGTAAACAGTTTAACCTTCTTGAGAATTTTATTGACAAAGACCTCCCAATGATACCTTCAAATAGCCTAGGCCATCGCTAGTCACAGTAACAACATTGAAGCAAAATATGTCTTCAATGATGGGCCAATCAAGTGATAGAATAAAGTGTTGACACACAACCATTATATCGCTTCCATTCATCTATGTTGCTCATCACTGAAACTAAGAAAGGAGCTTGAGACATTTCGGTGATGATGCAACACAACATACCTCACACTCATCGCATGTTACTAAAGTGAAACCCATGGATCGAAGGACTTCAATGATGAGTGATGTCAAAGCAAACCAAGGTCCATCGCCCATTGCCAAAATAAAACTGCCAGTAGAAAACATTTCAGTGATGGATGACCGCTTAAGTTAATGGGTATTTTCCACATGTGAAAAAGATGTTTTAAAGAGGGGCCATACGAGATCAATGAGATTGGAACCCTTAGGAACAAAATATAAGACCGAAAATCTTTCATCATGAAATATTTCCCACCCAAGTATAGGGGACATTAAAGCGATACAGGGAAAAGGCATGACTAATAAACTCAAAACGGGGCCGATGAAAACATGACTCAAAAGGCTCAAGTTGTGACTTAGATGACTGGGAACTAGAAAAGATAGGTCATTGAAGAAACAAAAAATGCCCAAGGGTTTGAGACCTATAGAATTTTAGCAAGGTCTCCCCACTCAAAACCCTAAACCTTACCCTTTGGTATAGAGTAAAATTTTATGACCACACCAAGATCAGCTTAGAATTTTTTCAAAATTTTGAAGGTTCTACGAGTGGCTCATTCTTGGGGACACATACCCCTAGTGGGTATGGCGAGAATCTAGACCTCGAGTTGAAGCAGACCAGCAAAGAACCACAAAAAACCCAAGAGCTTGCCTAGATAAGGCAAGCAGATGCAACAGAAAGAAAACACACCAAACCTATAATTTATAGCATTTACAAGGCTATAGAACATGTTTCTATTCAAATTTTAGAAGCCTCTACAGTTCTATATGCTTCAATCCTCAAATTGGAGGCCCATTTCCCCCAAAAGCTTGGGACCAACTCTTTCCTCTGTCAAATACATTTTCCTGTGCTACTTGTAATTGATCAACATGTGTATTAAGAATTTCTAAACAATCAACTCCATTGTGATTAACACAATCGGTCATACACGCTGCAAAATTTCCTTGTTCATTAGCCTATTCCAATATATGCTTATATGATTGAAATGGAAAGGTGAAACTTTCATATTCCATTCGATCATGAACTTTGACTTTATATTCAATTTGTACATCAAACTGGAATTCCTCATAGACACTTTGTTGTATGTTAGGCCAACAATCCCCTAGTGTAACAGAAAGAAAAGATATGTATTCAAGAGCATCTTCATTCTACTTCACATAAGTGTTCTCCTCACCCATGTCATTTTCATCACTTGGCTGATCTTCATGCGGCCCAAAATTTTTTGTAATGTTAACAATATTTGACAATTCATCAAATATTTTCTCATTATCAGTGGGCAACATTCCTAATCCGGATGATAATACTGAACCTTTTCTTTCATCAATATGCACACCATTCTCTTCCTGTGTGGCTAATCTTTCCATCTTTAATTCATACAAACAACCATGAGCAATTGAGGAACCAGCATATTCTTCAGCTCCATCATTTCTAGCACTGTATTCAAGATAAACAACTAGAACAGTGGAACTATTGCCTTCACATTCTTCATCATTCACTCTAGTAGCATACTCCTTTGATTGTAAACTTAAATCACATTCCAAGTGTCTCTCCAATGTAGTTTTTACATCTATTTGCGAGCAATTGGTACTATGGATGCTTGAATCATTGCATCCCTTAGGTAATTCAAGTATTTCTGGATCACCCCTATAAGAGAAATTATATTTTTGAGGGAAGCATTCAGAAACTTCCATCTCATCATGATCTTTAATCCTACCTACAACATTAGTCCCAAATGTGAAAGAGTCATAAGAACTGCTTTTAAAATTTTTATTAGTGTACTGCTCTATTTGCTTACGACCATATCCTGACCAAGCATCAAATGCTTTATTAGAATCCTCAAAAAGTGGATTATCTTTGCACCAATAATGATCATCACTTCTATTATTTAGTGGGGATGGAGGCTCATCAAATAAAGGATTATCCGCTATCTTCATTGTTTTCATGGAAGCCTCTGCTTCCTGAGCTTGAATACCTAAATCTTGCAAATCGTCATCATAGTCAAAATCATTGTAATCACTTGAATAACATAAGAATCATTGTCAACTCTTCCTAGATAATTTTTAGTCGATATCCTTGACTCACATTCTGAGAACTCTCCACATGAAGAAAATTACTCACTCCCAAGCAGACATGCATTCTCACTATTTTCAGCATATCTTCTTGAAGTAAAGGATTCAATCTCCACTTCAAAAGAATAATCATACTCAATAAAGGAATGATATGACTCAATTCCATCACAACTAGCCATAGCATGAAAACCAACCAATACTAAGACTGCACTCAGGTTCCTCATACTGAATGTCAAAAATTTCATTTTCAACAACTTGATCATTGGTTTGTGACAAAACATTATCAAAATTAGCATCACTACTATTGATCAAATCATGAGATGGTATAATCTCTTGTACCTCTTCCACTTCTCCATCATCCAAGACATCCCAAGGACACAAGTCAGACACACCCCTTATGTTATCATTTTGTGTATCTTGATATCCATCACTATTGTAATGATCTACAAACATGTCATTTGTGAATTGATTAAAATCATTATATTCTCCCATACAACAAAATGGATGTTCATGTCTTGATGCACTTTTTGTATCTCTTCGCATTGTTTCCTCATCTTTCTCAACATGACAATGCCCCTTAATATCTAAGGGTGTCACATGTTGTGCATAATCATTCTTAGTTCCCTCTACAATATTTATCCAGTCAATTACTTGGCCTAAATTGTGAGGTTTCAATTCCTTTTGTAAGGTACTCAATCTTGATTGGTACATTTCACAAAACATATCAATGCATATTGAATATTTTGGCTCAAAATTTTTGGGTACCTCCAACAAGGGATCCAAAAATCTAGAGAACAAATCATAAGGTGATTCTCCTTTGTGCCTTTTTATTTCACACAATCTTTTAATACAAGACATTTGATCAACTTTTCTTTGATCTTGTGGATATTCCTCATGTAGCTTACAATGATCCTCATGTTGTGGTGATGGAGAAATGGGCACAGTAGAAGCTTTATCATCTTGACATAAATCTCTAATGACTAATCTGTTTGTTCTATTTTCCTAAAATGTGGTCGAAGGACCAATACTGATGGCTAAATATCCTTACATCATTGAATACTTCAAGTTGTTCTCAATATCTATAGCAATTTGATATGCTTGATGTAATGTTGTAGGATATTTATCTCTTAATATGTGACTCATCTTTTTATCAAATGCACCTAAGTACATAACAAAACATTTTTCATCATTTGGTCTTATGCTTTCAAGGATCTCTCTTACTATCTTTGAAAATATGAGATTAAAAGAGGGGACTAACTCATCCTCTTCTTTCTCCATGCTCATGAAATTTTGTCTTATTAAGATCAGATCAATCCTTTCACCAAATTGCTCCATGAATACTACTTTAAACTCATCTCATGAATGTATAAAAGATGTTGGTATATAAGAGAACCAATCTCTTTGGTCTCCTTTTAAGGAATGAACAAACAATTTCAAGACAACATCCTCAAAGTCTAGTTCATAATCACCCATCACATCAATAAATTTTTGCAAGTGTTTGCTTACTTATTCAAAATTTCCACCATTGAAATTTGGTACCTGTTCTCTAATCTTAGGTCGTACAACATTTGGGTAACCACAAATGTTACTAAAATCTATAGCCTTGTATCTTTCAATTCTCAAATTTCTTTGATAGGAAAACGGTTGCCCATTATACATTGTTATGTTTGGTTCCCTACCAGAATGCATAGATTGACAATGCATTTTCTCACACTTTTACAAGGCTTACCACATTTACCTTAGAACTACCCAAGGTAACTTCAAATTCCCTTTGCAATTATACTTATAATCCCTTACAATGAAAATCTTCTACCTCTACTTAAATTGAGACCCTCTAATAGGTAGAATTCAAAAGTATAATATACTTCTTAGTCATAATTCATGAATATCAAGTTACAATTCTGAAGCATGTAAAATTACCATTACTATTCCCTCACTTAGTGCTATTTCACCTAATTGGGAATTATTTTGATCTTAAGTCCTGAAGATTTCCTATAAATTGTTTACAAATTCAATAATATTTTCTTTAGATTTATGAGAATACCTGAAAATTGGGAGCAACTATCAATCTTTCTTCCTTAACTACAAATTTGCAAGATCTGGAATGTTTTTGTATTCTTTATCAAGTTCCCTAGATAGAGTCACCACCTCTTGTATAGAGGATAAAACTTCAAACAATATGAAGTTCTTTCAAAGGTAAATCTCATTCTAGGTCTTCTCCAATAGCAGAGTCACACTCAAATCCCTTGAAATTTGTTGCAACCAAAACATTTCTAGGTCTAGGAGCTTCTCAACATCTAAACCAAAATTCAGACTCACCAAATATTTGACTCTAAAATACAACAATCTACAATTGGAGATAAAAGCTATCCCTAGTAGAGTCACCAATTTTGTTGGTGTTTTTTTCTAGCAGAGCCTTAAAATCCTCTAAAGGGTAGCCAACCCTTATACTCAAGAATTCTCAAAACTAGTGGCTAACAAATGAGAAAATAATTTTTAGGTCTTTAATCCTGCACTTTAGGCTCTGTGGGACCTAGGAGGGTGTTCCTTACTATGCCCAAGTGATGTTTTTCAAGTTGAGAACACATTTATACACAATTTAATTCCTATTAATTGCAAATAAACACAATTCACTGAAGATTTGGTAGACCTTTGAGTAAATTATCATCTATATGCTTGGAACTAGGTGATACTTCAAACTCATATTTCTTGACTGACAGATTTTTAATGAATTTTCTTCTCATTTTAAATCAATATCTAAGCATGTCACTAGATCATTTACTTGCAGTATTACCCAACAAATAGACCAGTGCTTCATCAATTGGGATAATGGAGTCAAATATGCAACAACCAATAATATATTAGCTATTCAATTCAGAAATTGGTGGACTATCACCATAATGCTTTGAAATATAAAAACCCACAATGTCTGAAATGCAACTTCTTACCAAATCCTATGCAATTTCTTACAAATCTACGACCCTCATCAAGCATTTAATTAACTCTTTGAGTTAAAGAGAAAACAAAGCCACACATTCAATTGAACAATTCAAGATAAATGAGCAAACCATTAATATTTTCATTTAGAATGTGCAAAAAGGTAAATAGGAGAGTACTCACTTCAAAACTAAGAATTTCTTCTACATCTGTAGCTTCTATAGAACTAATTTAAGATTCTTACATACCTGACCCCTAACCAAGATAATTTACTTTTCTATTCATTTATATTTTCTACAGTATGCTCCTTCCTGAGCTTAGCTTTTACCTAGACTATCACCAGACTCAAAAATTGAACCCCCTTCCATGAGGCATGAAATCCTTTTTATAAGTTAAGGGAGAAACAAGCATTTGAATCAAAACCAATTACATTTCACATGCATTTCAAAATTGAAATCCTCTTAATTTGAGCCACTTCAATTACATTTAATCATTTCTTACCATGAGGAGGAAAAATACAAAAATAGAACCCACATAACAAGTCGAAGAAGAACCGACCAGCCTTACAAAAGGCGTTATCACTACATCAAAATTTTCATGTTCATGCCAAAACCAAGGAAGTCACCATGAGTACCAACCAGCCACAGGAGAATAGAGTCAGCACAAAAAACCCAAAAACAAAGCACCAACTTAGAGGAAGAAACGAGGTGCTACCCTACATTGTCAGCAACTAAGTAGGCACACTCACTTGGGTTTTTCACTGAAATTGGAGTAGCTACTATCATTTCCTCGTCAGAATCACCATAGGGAACCAGGGAAATAGGACAATGGCCATAGTCAAGTTTCATTCCTTCTCCATCACTTGAAGAGCTATCAGAAACTTCAACGGGAGCATTGTGCCTCCCTAGACAAACCTTAGGACCCTTACTCTACTTTTTCAATTCCTTCTTAGGCTCAACAATCCTTTTCCCTCTAAAATTGAGCAATTCTTCTGAAATGGTCCTATTCCTCAAATTGTAAGTACTTTGGACAATAGTTTTCTTACCCTTCTTACGTACACTTCTCTTACCCTTCAGAAATGTTGGAATTTCCATTGTTCCAGGTTTAACCTCAGGCACATAAACAAGAGGTTCATGCATGCTTAGAATCCTAGACCTCCTAATTGGTGTGACTCTATTACTTGGTTCTCCCATCTTACCCAAAGCACCACACTGACCAACAATCCACCTTACAGAAAATACACTAGCTAAAACCAACAGAGTTCCCTTTGCAAGAATGAAAACTCAAACCAATCCAACATAAAATGATAGAGAGTACAATTGCAAGGTAAAAAATTTTGACCACCCTAGGAAACTAGAAAATGATAGAAAATTTGCACACACGCACACTTACAGGCTTAGGGAGACCACACTACTGCCTCTGTGATGATTAACTCAGCTCTCACATGTCACTACCTCAGTACCACAACAATTATTTCAGCACCTTGATAATTGTAGATTATGAAAGGAACTATAGGAGATCCTCATTAAATAGAGGAATTAGAGCATAAAACATTTAATGACCACCCTGGCTCACTCGAGTGAGAAGATAATCAATCATCATATGCTTAACCCTGGTCGTCAATCATTTTGGACTTAAAACTTAAACAATAAAGCCCATTAAGGATTGCCACTTGCATTTTCATCCGTACATGGAAACAACAATAATATGTTGAAACGATGCCACATAACTATCCCCATCTCAACTACATTGTTTGCAATTTTCCAATTGTCGCAGGAGTTTCCTTGCATTGCCCTCAATCTTTAGTGATGAATAGTAATTCTCATCCAAAGGGAATATTCTGGGATGAAAACCCCATCACTGGTTGCAGTAGATAGTTTAACCTTCCTGAGTATTTCGATGATGAAGACCTCACAGTGATACCTTCAAATAGCCTATGCCATCACTGGTCGTCGTAACAACTTTCAAGAAAAATATTCCTTCAATGATGTGCCAATCAAGCAAAGGAATAAAGTGTTGACACATGGCCATTATATCACTTCCATTCATCTTCATCGCTCATCATTGAAACTCATAAAGGAGCTCAAGACATTTCAGTGATGATGCAACACAACATTCCTCACACTCATTGCATGTCACTGAAGTGAAACCCACATACTGGAGGACTTCATTGATGAGCGATGTCAAAGCAAACCAAGTTCCATCACCAATCACTGAAATAAAATCACCAGCAAAAATCATTTCAGCGATAGATGACCACTTAAATTAATGGATATTTTCCATGTGCAAAAAATATGTCTTAAAGAGGAGCCATACGAGATCAATGAGATTGGAACCCTTAGGAACAAAAAATAAGATCAACAATCTTTCATCATGAAATATTTTCGACCCAAGTATAAGGGACATTAAAGTGATACAAGGAAAAGGGGTGACCGGTAAACTCAAAATAGGGCCAGTGAAAACATGACTTGAAAGGCTCAAGCTGTGACTTAGATGACCAGGAACCAAGAAAGATAGGTCATTGAAGAAACAAAAAATGCCCAAGGGTTTGAGACCTAGATATAATTTTAGCAAGGGCTTCCCACTCAAAACCCTAAACCTTACCCTTTGATACAAAGTAAAAATTTATGACCACACCAAGATCAGCTCAAATTTTTTTCAATATTTTGAAGGATCTACCACTAACATCATGTCAAATTCTATGTGATTTTATGTGTGTTCATTTTATCATTGTTATGTGAAGGCTAACACTTTTGTAGGTCTCTATAGTATTCAAGCATTCAATAATTCAAGCATACAAGAAAGAAAGAGCAAGAAGTTGAGTTGATGTGCATGACTTATGTCCTTCAACGAAGCCATTGAAGGGTGGAGAGTTGAAACACTTTGTGATTTCATCATTCCTTCCTATTCATTATCCATTTATCATTGGCATTGCCATTGTGAAAGTGGAAACACTTACATGGGGTTTGACTGATGCAAGCCCCTAAAATGGCCCAACATTTCTTCTCTTTGTGAATGTGCAAATCTCAAGTTTGAAGGACACTGAAAAGAGTTTGAGGGTAAGTGCAGGATCATGATGGGCCAAAAAGTGGCGATATGATGGGTATTTGCAGGGTATGTGGCTGGCGACCTTTTTTTTACCCAAAATTGATAAAATGAAAAGGGTTTTTAGAGGAGATTCTCAGCTTTCCACCAATATAAATTATGCTTTATTTTGAATTTAATAAATAATTATTATTCATTTTCTATTTGAATTACGACTAAAGTCCTGATTGATAGGCTAATTGAAAAACATCTATAGCTTTCAAACGGTATCTCATTTTTTGAATCCAAAACAAGCATCACATTCTATGCTTCACATACTATAGGATTAAAAAAAATAAAAAATGAATTTCATGAATTTTTGACCAAGTTAAGGTGGTCAAACATACGAGTTATTATATTTTTTAAAAGTTGTAATAAAAAATTCATAATTAATTATTTACTTGGAAAAATACTACAAAAAATATGCACCACATCTAGACATAAGTCTTATACTTATTTCTAAAATCTTATAAAAAAATATTATCATTTTATTGTGGTTAGGGTGGTCAAACAGACACCTACTTCTTATTTTTTCCCTGAAATTTAAGTACTACTGCATTGAAATTTCAAATTTTCACCAAATAGATTTTATTTTTTTAAATAAACCTAGTAGTTTAGAAACTACATTCAATTTGCTACAGATTCTATTGTTACATATTTTTGAAATAATATAGATAACTTATTCATATTTTTACGTCAAGTTGCCTAACTCTGATTTTTCTAAATTTTTTGCCACTTAAGGGCCTATTTTTTCCATGATGATCCTGCACATAGCCTTGAAGATAAATTGTTCATTTTTGCATTTGAAGACCTACTTCTTGTCAAGATATGAAAACTCAATTACAAAAATATTCAACAATGTTTTGACAGATTTGAAAGTAGGAATCCAAAGTTCAGATCCAACATTAGAGGACCCTAAAAATATATCTAAAAAGTCATATAAGGACACTCACACCCTCGACATCTTCTTCCTCCATTTTTTGCCCCAAATTTTACCACACGTGCACAATTTCCCGATTTTCTCATTTCTGTTGTTCAAGTTTTTTGTGAACTTAAGTACTTTTTGTATTTGCATCAGAATAGTAAATTGCATTGTTAGCCTAGTTAGATTATTATATTTCATCATTAGGACACTTCCATATTTGATTAAGAACTAGTTGAATCACCTTTCAGGTTGTCAATCAATATGATACCTTATTCAAATCCATCAAACCCTCATTCCATCCTTATATTTCCAATTCATCACATAACACCCCTCTTTTCCTAACTGCCCTTCATGAAGTTTTGGAAAGGTGTCAAACCCTAAGGTCAAAAAATAAAACAGGTTCCCTTCCCCTACATTTCATTTCAATGAATTCTCATCTCACCTTTACATTCATTCCAAATCAATACATACATGCATACATACATCCATATACACATTGAAACATTTAAGAAAAGTGTGGAATCCTAAGGTGAAAACTCTAAGGTCCTCCTTTTTCTTTCTTCCACATGGTTAGTACTAGATAATGTTGTTAATTTTCTAATTTGGGAAACTTCCTCTACAAACGTGTTGACTGTTATTAAAGATTCCCCTTTGATTATTGGCTTTTTTTTACTCCTAATTTGAAATCAACTTTTAAGCCTTGTAAAATCACTTAAAATTTGACCTCATTGTTAGTGTTTTTTTGGATGAAGTACTGATCACATAATTAAAATGATTTTTAAATATGAAACCATTTTTTGAAAGGCCTTGATTCCCATTAGAATCCCCATCAAAATTCAATGTTATTATACCTTCATCTGGTGGTTTTCAAACCACCTAGATTCCCCCCTAGGATCCCCATCAAAATTCAATGTATCATACCTTCATCTTGTGGTTTCCAAACTTCCTTACAGCTAACTTTCGCTATAAAATTATCCCACTTCTTCTCATGAATGAGAGTTAATAAAAATAAAAATTAGTTTAATGGGTAAAATTAATATATCACCAAAAACATACAAATAGATAATTAACTAGGTGGAAAAAGACAAAATTATTTTATTAAGAATTATTTTTTCTTACTTTTGAATCTTATTTATAAAACATATTCTTTTTATTTTTGTACAAATTTATTTTATTTTATCCACATTGCATTATTTTTATTTCAACAACTTTTTTTTATAATACACTTCTTTTACTTTTTCTTTTATTTTTGTATGTAAATTTTAATTTTACTTTTAGAAAGACTATGGTAATTTTTTGTTTAGTTTTTATTTTGAAAAGTGTAATGGATATTGTACACTTATATGTTAATTTTAAATAGTTTTAGTTGTAATAATTAATATATATTTTAAAATTTATGTGTTTATATTTAAAAATAAATATCAACTCTCAATATTTTTCTTTCAATTTTATTTCATAATCATGACATGAGTTGTTTCTCCAATTTATTATTAATATAACTCTATAATTTTTAATTAAAATTTTATATGAATAATAGTTTATTGAGTTAATATAAAAATTGAAGGTAAAATAATTAGATAGATGTAAAGAATATTATAAAAAATAATAAAATAAAGAGTTGAAATAAAAATTAAAGCTATAAATAATTAAAATATACAATAAAAAAGAGATATTCCAAATATGGCAATGATGAAGTAATATTCCTTATATGTAGGTCGTGATACATATACATTATAAATTTAATTTAAATATAGATCACTCTCACAAACATTGATAAGTATATGGAATGCGAATTTGTTACATCATTGGGTTTAATTTTTTATAATTAGTCTTTTAGAGATGTCTATGTATTTTCTTTTCATAATTTATTTATTTTTAGTGATTAATGATTTAAGAGGAATTTGTATAGTTAGATAGAGGAATGGGTATTCTAAACCCTATTTTATATGATTTAATATTGAAATGCATATTACCAAGTGAAGTGGAAACTCATTGTTAGTAAATTTTACTATTTCTATAGGAAATAAAAATTTAAATTCCTTTCTATTGGAAGAAGAAAAATATTATAGTTCAAGAAATTCCTAGACATTTAAAAAAATATATATTGAATGAGGATCATAGTGCATGCAACTCTGGAAATATGAATGGTTATGAAATTTCAAAACCTCTTGTTGACATTTGATATTTCCCTTATTGTCTGTTGGAGGTTACAAGAGATCCATAGATTTTTTTTAAAGTGTTTTAATACCTTTTTAAGCATTTAAAAGATTAGAACAGTTGAAATCTTATCGTTATTTATTTGATATGATTATATTTTAGAAGTGGAAAGTTTTAATAATATTTATAATAACACCTTGTCTTAATATTTGGTTCAAGAGATTATTGAGATTTATATATTTCTTATAAAAAAGTAATATTTGTATAATTCTAAGATATAGTGGCATGATGAGCCACTCCTCACTCTTTTGGAGCATTTCTCTTAATTAGGGTTTTTCTAACTGTAAGTACTTATATTTTTATATAATTTTGTTAGTGAGCGAGTTAGAGAGTGTGCACGTGTTTGTATATTTTTGTGTCTATAATTGTGTGTGCCTTTGTGTGTGCAATCTCATGTGTGCTTATGTGTGTGCATTCTCTTTTATATTGATGCACGTCACGAAAATAATGCATTCTATGAATAACCATACTTTAGTTGAAGAAAATATTTTTTGATTGTATTACAAGGTTATTGAGATAGCATTCATTATTTACAAAAGAACATGAGGAATATCCTTTTTTAAGAAAGTGTTATCAAAATGGGAATATATGGTTGATGGTTGTGGAAATAATAATTTTTTATTTATTAGAATTATTTTATGAACTACACAAGATCCATTGAGAATGTAAATATAGTATATTTTGTGTCCAAGCATCAAACAAGAGTATGGATGAGGATGTAGTGTAAATGGCAAGGGATGATGATGAAGAAAATATTTTTAGGAATTAAAAATAGATGTTGTAAATATTTTTAGCCGTGAAGAGAGTTTACATAGACATAAAAGTGTGATCCTAATCTTGATAACAAATTTATTAATTCTAAATGAGGATGAAGAATGAAGAGAACTAGAGAAAATAGGATTATGAGAAAGAGAAAGGATAACCTTCACCTAGAAAGCTATTCAAAGCTAAACAAAAAATGATACTTAAACCTATGATAGATATATTAGTTTGAAGAAGATTTATTAGTATATTTTATAAATGGACTATTATATCATCCCTCATAAAATAATTACACATAACAAAACCTTATCTTTAATGTTGAATTTATCTATTCATTCTCTTACATGATATAGTATAGCTATGTAATTTAGTTGAAATTAGAATTCTAATACCTATTTATATGGGGTTTATACAAAACATTATCACATAAAGAAATTTTATCCTAGTTTCCATGAAGTGGAAAAGATAAGATAGTGGGATTATTTGAGATAAAAGGATTTGAAAAGAAAAATCCCTTCATATTTTATGAATTATTTACACTATAAAATATATTTTCATTTCTTCCATAGTAGGAACATTTTTCTCACATTATTTTGAAAGTCATTTTTTAGTTCCTTTATAGTTTTTCAATTCAGCTATGGGATGGGATAGAACATTATCCCACACATAACCAATGTATATTTTCCTCTAAACTATAAAAAATTGAAAAGTAATGAAATTTCAACAATAATAACAAGAAAAATTCAAATGATTAATAATAGTGACCCACTCATTATGGCCTACATTATTTGATCTAATTTATAGATAATTCTTCCCTGGAATAACATAATTTTGTCCCTTAAAGTATTAAATATTCCCTAAGTGAGTAAATTCCCTCCCCAAAATCTCTTCAAGACTCAGCTTAAACTTACATGGAAACAAGCTCTTTAAGTCTACTTGTCCTTCAAATTAACATGGAAAAACATTTATTAGCCTCTTGACTATCACATTGAAAATATTATGGACACTTAAAGGAAATATTTGTGTACATCTTATAAGGAATTACTTTAAAATTAAGAAGCAATTTATGACTCTAACACACTTTCTATGATCCTTCTTGTTTCTTCTCAAAATAAATCCCTACATATTTCTAATTTCATTTCTCTTTCTCACATGTTATACATCTAATGATTGAAAAAAAACCTTTCCACTATCACTAATTATCTTTTTGTATCTTGAAATAATAGATAAAGTGATTATTGACATCCCAACATATGAGTGTAACGTAAATTCAGTTTTTGCGAGTTAAGCCCATATTAATTCTTCCTCCTGAATTAAGCATCAAAAGCTCAAAAATATATGATTTCCCAAAGGTAACATCACAAGCATATATTTCAATCACATTCATCATGATTATATCCTTAAAGTTAATTTTATGTCCAAAATACTATTTAAATTTCTTAGTCATATTCATTTCAACCCTTTGTTATAACCACCCCAATACATATGAATGTGGATGGTCCACACTGTTTAAACAATGTTTAATAACCAACTTCATTGAAATGTGGAGTGCTTTTGAATATAAATTAAATGTATCTGATCTAATTATTTACTTTTAACTTGAATCTTGATATTGAAAGTTGTTGCAATCTCCTCTTTGTCATAAGATCTATTAACCACCTTATGAACACACTTACACATTGTAAAAGATGAAATTTTTTGGTTATTCATTGAAGCTAATTATAGGGGCTAGAAGATCTTTTAAGCAATTGTTCAAGTGTTTATTCATTGAAGCTAATTATAGGGGTTAGAAGATCTTTCAAGAAATTGTTCAAGTGTTTATATATCATAGTTTGTTACTATAGCATTTTTATATGACAAATATAATGATTAAGGGAGCCTATGTCCACTTTTCTAATTTTTTTCTCTATTTAAATTTTCTCTAAATATTATTTTACATCTTCTAATTTAATTGTGTACCTCATTGCATAATATTATTCTATTAACTTTTTTTATATTAATATAAATTTAATAAATTTTAACAAGTATTGAATAACATATCAAAATTACTAATATTATGTGTCACTAATGAAAGTGTGAATAATATCCTCTTTAGATATATCAAACAATGAACCCCTTAAACCCTTCACATGTTTCCAGTCCAACATCTTAGAAATTTTATAAAAATGGAAGGGCACATAAATAGGACATCACTCGTTCTATCATTACTGGATGGTACATTAGTGTCTTTCAACATCACCATGATTATTGAATTGCATGAGTCAAGGTTCATCTTTTTCTTTCTGTTATTGTTGAATATGCCATGCGTGATGTAATTGCACAATAGTTTGATAAATAATTCAATGATAAGTCTAGGGCTCCTACTCCATCTTCATAGTAATTTCAAGAGTTCCACATACTACCGCTCAATTAGTCTAGAAATTATCAAATAGGTACAACTCACAAGGCTAATGGGCAACACAATCATATATGTATGATTTATTACCTACCCTATAGAACTTTGTCAACTTGCATTGAAACAACAACTACATTTGCTTTTTTTTGTTACAATAGCACGCCATGTTGATGTATTGCCTTTAACTTTAGCATGACTATGGAGGCCAAATGATCTCTGCTACAGTTGCTAATTTGTATTATGGATGGACTAAATTTATGTCATTTCTAATCAGAATTGATGGATGGACACATGGGTCTCTCTGTGTCGTCCTACTGTCGCTGATAGACAAAGCTTGACACGAAAAAGGTGAATTACACAAATTCTTCCTGTTTACATATCTGTTTCGTCGTCTGCTTGAGCATGCGAGCCCCCAGGGGAAAAGGGAATGGGGGGAAGAGTTTGGCTTTATGTGTGCACATATATTGATGAAACTTTTCACTTTCTATTCAAAAATTTAGTACGAATTTCGTAAGAATGAAGGTTGATTTTATGCATGTATCTGATCAGAGAAACTTCGTTTTCAACTGTAGAAACACATGTAAACTTTCAGGGTGAAATTTATCTGGTAGAAAATTGCCATCGTGTACTACCTCACTAATCTGTCATCTAAAATTATCAGTGGAGGACGTCATGGTAATGGGACGGAAAAATTATATCAGGTAATTTTTCAACTAAGCTTAGCGTTATTGGGTCCCAGAAAGAACATGATATTGACATTGAAGGCTAAAAAATTAGCTTACTCTGTCCCATGGTGATTTGTTATGTTAGTGTGTCTGTGTGTCAATGAGAAGAGCATTTTCAATTAAGTTTCTAGAAAGTATGTATCAAAATAATATTTTATCTGACTGCCTAGATCGAAACAACTTTGTTCCTTTTTCATCCTTCTCTCTCTATGGTGAATGGAAAATGAAGTTGAAAGTGACAACTGTGAAAATAAAAACTATTGTATTGTAATTGTCACATTTTGGTTCAGGTATAGCAGTGTAGTAGAATTGGAGACTTCTGGGCCCAGCAATAAAGTCCTAGGACATTACCAATGTCGCCTCAGGTTTGAGCTATGCCCGAGCTCTTCAAAAGTTGCCTCTCCTAGGTACCTAGCAAAAATATTCATTGCAGACTTTCTTCCTCATGCACACTGAGTTCACTGTGCGGAATTCAACACATCTATTCAAATTCATGTAGAAAGTGATGGTTTTTTTCTTATAGGTTTCAGGTAAATTTACCATCAATAATTTATTGTCAGTAATTCATTTCCAACAATTTATCATCAACAATTTATTGTCATGACAAATTTATTTCTAGGGAAATTCACCATCAGCAATTCATCGCCATGGAAAATTCACCACCAACAATTTCCTAATTGTATATACGATGAATTATCCATGGCGATGAATTGCTGGTGGTGAATTTTCCATGGCAATGAATTGCTGATGGTGAATTGCTGACGGTGAATTACTGGCAGTGAATTTACCTAAAACCCTTCTGGCATACAGCAATTCATCGTCAGCAATTCACCGATGGAAAATTCACTGCCAACAATTCACCGTGAGAAAATTCACCACCATGACAATTCACTGTGCAAAAAATTAATTGCATGAATTTTTTATGATTAATTTTCTATGACGGTGAATTGTTGACGGTGAGTGCATTGCAGACGGTGAATTTTCCTAGAGCCAACCCTTCCTGTATGATGTGTTCAGGATAAAGAGAGCTTGGTTCTCTCTGCTAAATAATCATCAGATGTTTTTAATGGTAGCTACTATTGTGACCATTCTTGGCAACGTCCTAATAAACTTCACCTAGTCTCTAGCAAGGCATCAAAAGATTTTTTCTTCTCTACAAATCTTATAGCTAGGTTAGTTTTAAGCTTGGGATTGTTCTGCAAAACCATCTCCCCATCTATTTTTTCATTGAATCCACGATTCCATTATTGAGATTGAGGAAAATTCAAATCTATCGCAACGTTATCCATCTTGGACACCAACAAAAAGGCTGAGCACATTAATCCTATTTGGAATTTTAGTCCATTGAACTGTAGGAGGAAAACACTATTCGGTTGGTGGACCATAACCATTCCTGAATGAACAGCTCGCTATCATTTGATGGAAAGTAGGTTGCAATCATTGGCCGATGACTCGCATGGTCAACAAGTAGGACTTCACTATGGTTTTTTATGAGCTTCCACAATCCTTGTATAGTGAAAATTTACAGCTTCGAGCTTATTCATATCCAAAAGTGTAAAGAAAGAATATAAAACAATTGTGCTATATATATGTGTTTATGTAGAAAGAAGATTTCGTTATAAAATATTTAATTCTTTCTCATTTCTCTTAAGGGTTTTCAGTTTAAGTACAATTCCCATTCTTCTATATTTTGAAATGTTATTACTCTTTCATTAAAGTCTAATAAATCCTTCCATCAAAATGAATAAGTAAGAATGTTTTTGAGTAATCAAACAAGTTAATTTTTAAAAGTATTTTTTTTTAAATTTACATTTAAGTATGGATCAATCAAAAAATTATTCCTTAATCCTTACATAACTAAATGAGTCTTGAGAGTGATTCACAACTCATGTGCACATAGACACTAAATTACTATGTCCCAAAAATTCTTTTAAAAATGAAAAAATATAAATTATAATTTGTAGGACAAAGATAGTTTAATTTAACCCTAAGAAAATGTTGTAATAGGGTGAGACTAGTTAGAGAAAGTTATGTTGATTTGAAGCTCTTTGAGATTTTCAATCTAAAAAAGTGGGGCTCAAATGACTTCCTAAATCATATGTTATGGTCTTCACAAGTTATGTCTCCCATAACATTCTCCTATAGATGAATAAAACTCAATTCCCATGAGTTTTTCTTATCAAGATCCTACCATATGACCCTATCTAGTTTCTTCAATTTTCATTGTAAGATCCAAGTGTTGTCCTCTTGCTATAATCCCTCCTAGGATACCAGATACTTATTGTACCTACCCTATCTCAGGTTCAATGTCTCCTTTTCTAGAACTTATGTTATATTTTCTCTCTTCTTTTGTTATACCTACTACTAGCAATTCATTTCATTTTTTATTATTTTCCTTTTAAGCTATATATTATTCAAAAAAATTAAATATTTAAGAGATTAAAATTTTGTGGCAAGTCTACTTCAAAAGTATTATCATTTATTTTCCTTAGTATTTTGCATAAATCAATCTTCTTATACTTTATATTGTTGAACATCGCTTGGGGAAATATATTTTATGTCAAATATACCATTATTAGATATCCATCTACAAACACCTTTGACCTTTCTATTTTATTAGATGTTACCTTATAATTATCATTATTGTCTTATTCTTTCCTGGACTCACTTCATCCTACGACTTATGTATGTTCTTTGAAAATTCCTATGCATCATCAATAATCCATTCTACGATTACTAGTGGCACTCATTTAGAACACCATTAGGATTCCTATTATAAATAATTTAGAACATCAATATTCTTATTGACCTAGTTGTTAAACTATTATAGGAAAAGTTAGTCTATGATCAAGAGACTTCTAATTTCTTGGGGTTATCTCCAACAATGCATCTCAAGAGGTTTCACAAACCCTAGTTTAGTAGCTCAATCTACACATATTTTTTAGGGAAATATATAGACTAATAAATTACAATTTAGTATCCAAATTCTTCCATTGAATAAAATAATAACTTGAAAAAATAATTCTTACTAGAAAGTAATGGTATTTGGAACACCATATAATCTACCAACTTACTATAAACATAGATCTACTATTCTAGTTTAATTTTTTCTATGAACTAAAATTTTCCATATGATAAAATATATCCATAATGATAGAAACTGAATCATTTCCTCTATGTGTGTATGGAAACCCTAATACAAATTCAATAATTAAATCTATGTATGGTTCATTTGTCATCAATAATGACATGTATAATCACATTTTTTGTGCATGGTCTTTGACTACTTATCATACCTTGCCACATATATCTTTCTTTTTTTTTAAAGAATATTTCTCCACATAGGCTATCATCTTCTTTATATCAATTTTTTACCAAAACCACCACTATAAAGTTTAGTCACAATATTTTCTCTTATATAACAAAATAGAATTATGATTGCAGACGAAATAAAAATGACCACAAAATATTCCTTGGCATAAGGATAAATTTCATTTTTTTCCTTTGTAGTAGGAAGCCTTTGAAAATAAATATAGAGGTTTAAATCACTCATTTGATGTCATAGTCTATCAAATCTATATATCAAACAATTTTGAGAGAAATACTCCAAACTTTTTAAAACTTCATCCTCCAAAACCATAATAATGGTAGAAAAAGTAGGAAGAACCATAGATCTCCCAATAATAAGAGTAGCTAGAATATAATAGAAGCACCAACATCACAATTTCAAGGAGAAGGATAAATAGTGTGGAAAATATTCATGTGAGAGCCTTTTTATAAGATCTACAAATTTGGAGTAAAAAATAGAATTTAAAATCCCACCACTAGTGACAAAGGAAATGAGGGAAATATTAGTCTCTTTCATAAAACAACCAAGAGTATTATGAGGACCAAAACCACACCACCAAATATCATAGTGATGGTAACCACATTCATAGAAGTGCAACCACTACCTAGACCCAATAACAAACCCTATAGAACATCCCAAGGAACATTACCAATAGCCAGTGAAATATGAACCCCTAGCAAGTGAAAAAAAATTGTTTAAAATGCCCTCAAGTCTACCACCAAGTCCTTTTTTAAAATTTATGAAAATGAATTAGAGAGAAGTAATGAACCAATATTAGGTACATAATAAGGTCAAAGTTTTCTTTAAATTAAATATTTAAGGTTGGAGAATGGTGGGAGCTTTTCTCTAAATATTTTTCACTATTTTATAACCACACTAATATTGTTAGGAAAAATTCAAAATTCTTAACTATCAAACTCTTCCCCTTCCCTCGACTTACCTAGGAATTCACCTCATAGTCAGTAAGGTGGATAACTCTATTTGGTCTAACTTACTTGAAAGGGTCCAGAGAAAGTTGGCAGCCTAGAAAGGTTATCTTCTCAATAACATAGGTAAACTCCTCATTCTTAAGTCCACTCTTCAGAGTTCAGCTGTGTATCTGATGTCTTTGTTTTTTATACCCTCTTCTTGGTTTGAGAAGTTAGAGTAGATTTAGAGAAGGTTCCTCTGGTTGAGAATGGAAGAAAGTAATTGCTACTCTCTAGTGAATTGGGACACTATCTACTCCATGAAAATTTATGATGGTCTTGACTTAAGAAAACTAGATAGATGAGCATGACTCTTATATCTAAAATCACTTGGAAACTTTTTGAATAAATAGGCTAAATGGATTTATATCCTCAAGGATAAATATCTGATAGATAGGGATGGTCTCTCCCTCCTTTATAATGTTTAAATTCCCTCAAGATCAATAATTTAGAATAACCTCCTCAAAACAAAAAATGGTTTCCCATGGTACTTGTTAGCAGGTCCAGATTGGGGCCTCAATTTATTTTTTGGATGACAAATGGCTTTTGAAGTAGGTTCTTGGTCTCCACCTAATTTACTTGGCTACGAAATCGAATCTTTTTGCTAGACTCAGGTATATGGTCTCAGATAACTTGGACCATACCTTGTACTCGTTGCATTGGAATATTGATCCCAATTGAAATGACACCCCCTTTTCTTGGTCGCTAGAGAACTCCTCAAAACTATTGAGAATCACAAGATCTTTAATTCCAATCTACCTAAATCTTTGGTTTGGGTGGACACTAAGGATGGTGACTACTCTATTAAATCTAGATACAACAATTTATCTAGTCTTTGGGTCCCTCGGTTGAATTGGATGAAGGTTTCGAGGGACAACTCTCTGCCCAATGTTATTTTTTTTGGTGGAATGCTTGCCATGAGCATATTCTCACTCGAGATAATTTATAGAAGAGGGGTCATCATCTTGGCAACAAATGCTTCCTATGCGAAGATGAAATAGAATCCATTTCCCACCTTCTATTTTGTTGTTCCTATTCTTGGCAAGTTTGTCAAAAAAATTAGTCCTTTTTTCAAATTTAGCTGGGTTTGGCACAAGGATATTAAGTTGGTTCTCAAAGGTTGGATCTCATCAGTGTCTCACCCATTGCTCATTGAGATTTAGTAGCAAGATCCTTTTTTTACTTGGTGGGAGCTCTAGGAAGAACATAACAACAAGATATTCATAGATAAAAAAATCCCTGGCTAGTCTTGGCCAATAAGGTTACTAGCCAAATAGCTGAGACTCTCATTATGACCTCTTATAAGCCTAAAAGGAAACCTACTAACTTGAAATTCTATATGACCTCATCCTGGAATCTTTCTGAAGACCTCAATGCTCGGTTCTCTCATATACCTCTGAACTTGAGCAATACTCCCTAGTCCCCCAAAGCCTAGTAGGCTTAAGTTTAATTTTGATGACTCGACCAAAGGTAACCCAGGTCAGGTGAGTGGGGGTGGTGTCATTTGAGAACATAACAGGAAAATGGTGATGGCCTATGTGGTTAATCTTAGAGTTCAAACCTCCAATTTTGTTGAGGTGGTGGTGGCCTACCATGGTATTCATCTTGCCACAAATACTAGTATCTCCAACCTGGCCATTGAAGGTGACTCTCATAATACTATAATGATGTTGACTAGAATGGAAAAACCTTTTTAGGCTCTTCAGGACCCCATCCTATCAGCACAAAATATCATGATGAATCTTGAAATTTGTAGATCTACTCATGTGTATAGAAAAGGTAATAAATTGGTGGACACTCGCCAACTTAGGTGCCTTCACTTAAAAAATTATTAAATGGGATAAGATCTCTCTTATCCTCGGACATGTGTGTGACTTAATCTATAATGATGTCAAAATACAGAACCCTTGAGCTCGAACTGAATTTTTTTCCAATTCCTTTTGACAACTGTAATGAATGGCATTTATGGAACTCTATTTCCTTTGGCCAATCTTTTCATAAGATTTTTCATCCTTGAATTTGGCATTTTCTGGTAGTTTCTACAACCTTTCATCTCTTGCTCTGTTGATTGCGAATATGGTTGGTGATCTGGTGGAGGATGAACCCACCTCCTGTGAGGTGTGGAAAAATGACATAAATGTTTGGACTATTCTCCAACGAGGTAAATTGGCCTTATTTATTGAGGGAATGATGAGGCATGACCCCAATCTGTCGAATGAATTTTCTAACTCCTAGAATGAGGGCTGCATCATCATTGGTGAGTGCTCCTTCCATGCTAATATGGAGTTGATTACAAAGTTCATTGGGCTCTCCTTGGATGGGGTCTATATTCCTAGGAAGTCAAAGGGGCATTACCAGAAGGACATGGATAGGTTCCTCAAGAAGGGAAAAAAATTAACTAGTTACAATTGGTTTCAATAGAGCTGACCTTCTCGAGATGTGGAGCAAGATTATGGAGGTTTTAATGAGGTATGTTACTTTGGATGGTCACTTTTGTCACTTTCATGCCCACCTCTTTCGCATGTTAAATTATTTTAGATATAATGGAAAAATGAACTTTACCTTCTGGATTTTATCTTCTCTTGAATAGTCTATCAAGGCTGTTTAGGGTAAGAGTAAAACCCTTCGCATTCATTAGGGGTTAATTTTTCATATTTTCCTTCATGAGGCCACTCTTTCTCTTTCCCTATCCTCTATTAAAAAGAACACCATGGTCATTATAAACCATGCCATTCCCATAGAGGGCTTCCTTTCCACTTGTGGCCCTAAGGACACTCTGTCCACCACTTGGAGAATTACCAAGGCATGTGGTAAAACCCTTGTTATTGAGGACCCTACTCCCAACCCCAAAAAGTGTGTTTCTTTACCTAAATCCACCCCCATTTCTACCTTTTGTTTTGATAACTCTAAGAACTTGGATGATGAGTCCTGGAAACCAACCCCTAGAACTCACCCACTAGCTCCCCTATCCACGAAGATGTGTCTGAGGTTTCTTCCCCTAGGCACTAATTTTCCCAACCCTCAAAGATCCCCTAACCTTTGTGTTAATTTGGATGGCATCTTCGGAGAGCCCAATTTGGATAAAGATGTTTGTGCTTCTTGTGTTCCCCTAAGGTATAAGTTGAATGATATTTCGACAAATGTCAACATTTAGAATGATATTCTTAAGTGGATATTCGCTTAACTTGTCATGACCAAGCACATAATCCAAGTGCTAGAAGAGAAGGTGCTTAAGCACAAGGTATCTTGGTTGGGGGAGGTCAAAGATGGTGGGAATTTGGCTCTTTCATCCTGATGCAGGAGCATCCAAGATCCAAGAGCAATCCTGTATCGATCTATGTTATTTCACTCAATAAGGGATGATCATGTTCATCAGTAGGACTTTGGCTTATTGACGGGACATTTCTTCTAGTCCCAACGACATACTGATGATGGTAGTGAGGGAGCAGTGCGTGAGTTACATCACCAAGAGGATTACTTATCGGCAAGACAACATCTGGTGTCCCAGTGACGGGTCAATACCTCTTTAGGAGTTGGTGGTATGTATGTCATCAGTGGGAGGTTAACATTTCAGTGGGACCCTATTCTATGTCCTAGTGATGACCCAACAGTGGAAGAGTGAAACACAGTTGCGTTCATTGGCGGGAGACTAAGTGATTGTCAAGATGACATTTGATGTCCTAGCAATAGCCCGACATGCCAAAATCATATCAGCGAATGACATTGAGAGGAGTTGGGTGTATCAGTAGGATGAGGAAGTGAGCTCCAATGATAGAATGATAATGCATGCATCGGAGTCACTGCAAGCTATTGATGGGAAATGATAATGAGTCTCAGCGATGGACCGATGGAAGGAGGGAAAGTTGGGAGATCGGGGAGCTAGCGAACTTCACAACCCCATGACTTGGTTATAAAATTCATGGAATCCATGATAGGCCGATGGAGGTAGGGATCAAATGGTGTGATGGTTAATTGAATAGAGAGTTGGCAGAACGGACGAACCCCATGGAGACACATGGAATGTTGGCATTTGTTGATTTGTATCATTGTTGCTAATCGACTAGGTCAACGAATATTACAAGCATGCAGTGAATGACTGGAAAGCAAATTACTGGGGAACGAATGAGAATGCAATCATTGAAGTCTATGTAACTACCTAAAGAATATGCACAGGAACTACGACAATTGGTGAGAAGAATGACAAGGCCAACATGAAGCAGGAATACAATATAAAGAGATAGCGAGCAATAGAGAAGGGCAGTGAGGTGGTAGCGAAGTTACTCATAGGTGGTAGTGAGATCTACAATTTGTTAGACAACCGTAGTGAGATAGCCCATATGGTGGCATTGTGACTTTGTAATGTTGTTTTTCATTAATAAAAGAAAGTGTTGCTTCATTCAGTTGTGAAAACCTATGTTGTTAGTGTGAGTTTTGAGTTAGAAAGGGGCAGAGCCTAAGATCGCTCCTTCATTAGTGGTATCATAGCTAGTTTTCCTGAGTCTATAACTAAGGGCCAAATGTGAGGTAGTTGCAATAGGACTTGTGAGTGTGGGTTGAAGCCAAAAGCCCTGTGGGTGATGAGGTGAGAAGAGTTGTGGAAAGAATGTTTATTACAAGCATGAAAGAGGGTATGTAATTGCAATCCTCCAATAGAGATAAAGCTAGGTAGAAGGTGTAGAGTTCCTCCACTAAGAGAGAGTGGGTAGAAGAAGCATCTTCCAAAGTCTTTGTTGGGTAGAGGATGGTTGTGAGAGTGAGATATTTATTGGAGTTGTGAATAGATCACTGAATGCGAGGCAGTTCAGATATGAAAACACAAGGGTTTGAAGTTTTATTAGAGCATTGAGAGTATGTGGATAACATCTAAAGGTGTTGAAGATTTGTAAACAGATCGTTGAATGGGAGGCAGTTTACATTTGTTAAACCTAAGGGTTAAATATTTATGTTGTTACGGCTTAGAGAGACTTGAAAAATGGCAAAGAGGAAGGGTGTTGTCATTAGATGGATTCTAAGGAATCCTAGATTAGAGGAAATTAGGAAAATATTTTGGGAAAGAGAATTGATAGAGCTGAAGCAGTAACTAAAAGAATTGGAGGACAAGGTTAGAGGATGGAAATAGAAGAAGACAAGAGCTGAAGATAAATGTTATCTTTCTAATGATTTTTTGACTATAGGAATGCAAGAGGATGCAACAGAGTGTCATGCATATGACACCCACGAAAAGGATGTGCAAGTTGAGGAACCAAAACCTAAGATTGAAGGATATCTATTGGAAATCATGAAGGATGAAGATCTAGAGGTGACCTAGCAACCATTGAAAGGTGGAAAGAAATGGAGGACCTTGAAGAAGAGGAAACCCAAGTGGCTATGGTTGAAGAAAAGAGTGCTAATGAAGGAAGAATTGCAGTAGTTGAGGAGGAGGATCCAGTGTTCAATGAAGAGCCTGATGAAGGCCAAGAGCTTCTTGAGGAAGAGATTGTAGAGATAGAGAGGTTCTTCAATGCAACAAAAAAGACAATGGCATTCGGTACAGTGAAGACCTTGATGGAGAAGAAAGAGGTAACATCTAATTTCTATAACATTTTTGAGTATGATAAGAGTAAGGTGGAAGGGGATATTGCAACAATGAGTGTTTTTGCAGCTGAAGGAACTAAAGGGAAGAATGTTGGGATGATTGGTGATCAGCCCCTGACATCAACAGATGACTTCTTATATGATAAGGGAATTGGAGTGATTGTTAGTTTGTTATGGGAAGAAAGGGATGAGTCCCTTGATTGCACAACTAATGTTAGTGTGCGTGCCGATGAGGAAGTGATTGTAACTAGAAAATTTCTTTTAGAAGGCTTACAGAGAGAGGAGTATAGTGTTCTACCCAAGGAGGATGACAAACAAGTGGATACAACATTACCAGAGAAGGAGGAAATGCATATTGTTTTTCATGTTGAGTAAGTGAATGCATGTGAAAGGGTTTAGAATGATTGGTATGTAAAGAAGGATTTGCATGGTAATGCAAATTTAAGTGCAGATGCAAATTGGTGGAGGTGGATGGACTATGGTGGGTTGAATCCTACAAGATCAGAGGTGAATGAGAGATGCACTTGGATGAGTTGGTCGAGATCTAGTGGAGTTGATTCCACATCAAGGAGGTTGACTGTAGAGAAAAGTTCTCAGAAGAGGAGGTTGTTTGTTCTAGCCAAGTGTTGGAAGAGGAGAAACAAGAAGCCAACGAAGGTACCAGTTTCAGCAATGGGGTTGGCTGAGGATGGCTTGTAGTCTAAAAGGGTGGTACTACCAATCAACCCTATTTTTTGAATCCATATTCAAAAAATTATTCTTACCTTGGGTGTCTGATGAAGGAGCATCCAAGGTTTGAGAACAATCTTGCATCAATCTATGTTATTTCACTCAATAAGGGTTGATCATGTTCATCGACATGAATTTGGCTTATTGGCGGGACGTTTCTTCTAGTCCCAATGACATACCAATGATAGCAATTAGTGAGCAGTGTGTTAGTTACATTGGCGGGAGGATTACTTATCGGTAGTATAGCATCCAGTGTCCCAACAACAAACTGATATCTCTTTAGGAGTTGGCGGTATGTATGTCATTAGCAGGAAGTTAACATTTTGGCAAGACCCTATTCTATGTCCTAGCAATGACCCGATGGTGGAAGAGTGAAATGGGGTTGTGTTGATGAAATTTGATGTCCTAGCAACAACCCAACATGCCAAAATCATATCAGTGAATGACATTGAGAGGACTTGGGTGTATCAGTAGGATGGGGGAGTGAGTTCCAACGATAGAATGATAACACATGCATTAGAGTGACTATAGGCTATCGGTGGGAAATGATAATTAGTCTCAGTGATGGGCCGATGGAAGGAGTGCAAGTCAAGAGATCGGGGAGTTAGGGAACTTCACAACCTCGTGACTTGGTTATAAAATTCATGGAATCCATGAGAGGCCGATGGAGGAAGGGACTGAATGGTGCGATGGTTGATTGAATAGAGAGTTGGAAGAATAGATGAATCTGGTGGAGACACATGGCATGTTAGCATTTGTCACTTTTCATCATTGTTGCTAATCAACTACATCAACAAATATTACGAGCATGCAATGAATGACTGGAAAATGACTTACTAGGGAATGAATGAGAATGAAATCATAGAAATGTATGTAACTACCTAGAGAATATGCACAAGCACTACGATAACTAGTGAGAAGAACGACAAGGTTGACATGAAGGAGGAATATAATATAAAGAGATATCGAGCGATAGAGAAGGGTAGCGAGGTGGTAGCGAAGTGACTCACGGGTGGTAGTGAGATTTGCAATTTGGCAGAAGACCATAATGAGATAGCCCATATGGTGGCATTGTGACATTGCAATGTTTTTTTTCATTAATAAAAGAAAGTGTTGCTTCATTCGGTTGTGGAAACCTATGTTGTTACTATGAGTTTGAGTTGGAAAGGGGCAAACCGGGAGTCTCTCCTTTATCACATCCTCCCTCGCTAATTACTTTGATAAATGGGTGAATTAGGAGAGTGAGGTGAATGAGTTCAAAGCTCTGGTGGGTACAAAAGATGATAAGGTGAAGTTAAACTAGGAAATTACCACCATGCATAGTAATCAGGAAAAAACTCTAAAGTGTCTCCACGAAATTATGGATTACAGTAAGTAGATTGTCAAGAATGCCATGGTTACCATACATGTTTTTCAACATGAACTTCACAACAATCATGGTAAGAGGATGCCTAAGGTTGGTCATGACACTAATCATTCAAATAAAAAAGGTAAGAAGGAGGGCAACCTTGTCCACCCACTACTGAGGAGACCCAACCTACATACAAGGGACCCCTATCTTTTGTTGAGAAACTCCATTTCCTGGCTAAGGAGTGGTAGGCCATTAGTTGCATTAAGCTTCTATGAGACCAGTAGCTGGTTGGACCCTTCGTTGGTTTTTTCCTACACTCTATATTTATTTTTCTTGTTGGTCTATTAGCTGTTGATTCCTTTTTTCTTTTTGGGTGTCTCATTTCCTGTGAACCCCCTCATTGGGCCTCTATGATCATTTTGTAATTGGTATGGGCCCTTCCCATCTTTAATCTAATCAATAAATTGCTAGGAAAAATAAAATACCCTACACACCACAAGTAAATGGGGGAATCAAAATGTTAAACAAAACATTATTAGATTGAGCTAGAATCCTCTTGAACAATGCTAGTCTAGGACAAGGGTTTTTAACTAAGGTAATTTTAAATAAATTTTAATTAAAATATTTCCCTTATTTATCTTATTTATTAGAGTACACTATATGAAAATAGAATAGATAAAAATATTAGCAATCAACAAGTGATATAAATTTCCTCTATTTATACCAACAATAAATTGAATGAGTAAGTGATCATAGATAGTTATGTATTCCACAACTAAAGTAGATTATATGAGAGAAACAATAAAAGTAGATTACTTCTCCCTAGACCCACATACATATAAATTATAATAAAAAACATGAAGATGCTATAATGAGGTAGTTTTATCGATCCACACTGTCATATGTGTATTTTCAACAAGTGATTGTGTAAGATATGTATTAGCTAGGTAACAAGCCATAGCAATTACTTAAAAAAATTATTCTATGTTGGCTCTAATGAGCATATTCTTATCCCTCTAGACATCAATGTCATATTCATTATTTATACAACTCCTTTCTCTTGAGAAGTGTATGGATTCATATTAATTCTTTACATTCTATTAAAAATACACATCACCATTATTAGTTCTCAAAACCTTAAGCCTTTTGCTAGTCTAATTTTCTATATGGGATTTAAACTCTTTAAAATGATTGAAGACTTAGTTTTACTCATAAGAATGTTTTTCGATGTCCTCCTAAATAATCATCTATAAAACATACATAATTTAGGGACCAAATCCCAATGTCCATCTCTATGATGAGTCAACATGTTAATAATATTATATAATCTTACATTGACATACATATTTAATTACTCCATCATAATAAGGCATACATGGTATAATGGACAAGTAATAAATGAGATGCCCTTTTCCATCTAGGTTCATAAATAATAAATAAAAATAATATCAAAATAACTAATTTTAAATATTAAAATTGCAATGTGTATGACACACCTATCCCAACAATGTATGTGTTAATGCTCGATCACAATTTTTAATGCATAAACCCTTTACAAGTTAAAATATATTTTATGCACTTTTTAACCCCTCATTTTTGTGCACATGCACCCACTAATAAACATTAAAAGTTGTTTTTTTAAATAATTTTATTAATTTATCCAAATATACTTATTAACTATAATATATGTTTGAAGACTCTAAACTTTTTCACTCCTAAAAAAAATGACATTTGGAGTTAAACTTCATTAGCCACCATTAGAGTGGACTTCTTGATGATAATCAAGAATTGTGAAAATCTCACACACACTACTCTAGACTGAAATTCTTGGTGATAATCAAGAATGTGAAAATATCAATCTTTCTCATATATTCTCTAGAATGAGATTCTTGATGATAATCAAGAATCTGAAAATCTGTCTCCCTCTTTCTCTCTCGTATGTGTGTGTAAGTGAAAAATATGCAATCATTTAAATTTTATTTCATATATGTGTTCCCTTATGCAGTTTGTTATTTGTTTGGACAATAGCTCCCTCCTTGTCTTGATTTGTGTGTGGCACTTTTCAAATTCTTAGTTTAAGCATATCATTAAAATAAAGGAAATAGAGTCCTCTAACTAAGCTCTCTTTTAAACAGTTGCACACTCAAATTCCACGTTCCTTGTTTTAGAATGTAGCTGAAGGATACCTAAATCTAAGAAATATAATAATAAAACTCCTATTGTAGCTTTATTCCATGCTACGAATTTTACCTAATAACTTATCTCTGCTTTGATACCACCACAATGTTTCTATAAGGATGATTGTATTAAGTTATTCCCATCGGCTTGTTAATTTTAACTTGTTAGGATTGTTTTGGTGTTAAAATCTGGAGTTAAGGCATCTCAGGCCGAGCGAGATTATTTAAATTATTCTTCACTCTTCAGTAATAAATGCGAAAGTTCTCGTGGCTCTATTCTAGACTAGTCCGTGCAAGGAGAAAGAAGTTTGTCATTTACAAAACCTTGAGAGGAGTTTGCAAAGAAACGGGATGCACCGTATTGTTATTCTTAAGCTTCCACAATCCAACAGCAGATGTGGTTTTTAGAAAGACAGTGATAAATATCAATTCAAAATTCATATCAACCTTTGAGATGAACCATCACAAGGAAGAACAAATATGCTAATCTTACGTACAAAACCATAATAGGGTTTCTAAGTTATTAAGCATTTGGAACCAATATTTAGATTTCATGTCTAGAAGAAGTTCTATAAATGATTGCAAACTCAATTATACTTTCTTAATTGAATCCTCCTTTAAATATGATCGGAAAACGTATGAAGAGTATTGCAAAGAAAATGAAGTGAAAAGTCGCGTGAGAGAGACATGATCATTAGTTTCAAAAGAAGTGAAGAGTCTCGAAAGACTGGAGAAGAAATTCAACCTTATCATGTAAGAGCACAAAAACCAAGAAAACAAGTTTTGAGTCCAGTTATTTAAATCGCAACGAACAGAGATAAAACAATCCGGGCATCATACCGGGACTGAAGATGTTTTGTGGACATAGATCTTATGAGAAAATAATTATGCAAGGACATATCATAATTTTGGTAATTTCTTTTTTCCTTTCACTCACTATCGTATATATTCATTGCTGTTTAAATTTAATTTGTTTTTTCTTGTGGGGCGGGGGAGGCTATTTCGGCCAGCAACCACTTACCTGCTGGCTCATTTATGAACAGCAGCAAGGGAAAATAGTGAGAAAGAAGTTTGGGCGTGATTTTTGAACGAAAAAAATAAGCTGTAATCATTTATGATGAGTTTTTGAGCACTACACTCACTAGAGGCAGGATTTTTGTGAAAGTTTCCAGATTTTGAAGAGAAAGAAAAGATAGATAATAGAAGCGAATAGAGAGAAGAGAGGAAGAATAGAAAAAGAAGAGGACAGAAATCAAACAAAAAGTTAAAAAAACAGAAAAAATAGTGAAGAGGAATGCATAGAAGAACAAGGGAGCACATGATAGACAAATAGTAGGAAAGAGAGAACCAAAGAAATCTCAAATTTTTGCCCCACACTTTGAAGGAATGTAAATGTGTATAAATAATTATAAATGAGTATTTTAAAATAATATATTACCTTTTAAAATTGTTTTCTTTCTTAGACTATATAGTTCTTGTGAATGATTTTTTTTTTTATGAGTTTGCTGCTTTAGAAGTGGTTTTTTTTTTTTTTGAATATTTGGTTGTTTTGTGATTTTCTATTGTGTAGTAAAGGTTCTATAATATAGATTTATATTGTTCTTGTTGTATTTGACTGTTGTATCTATAGCATAGTTTATGTTCCTATAGTAATAGAATGTTTGTCTACAACTTAAGGTTTTTTCTACAATAATAGTTTTAAGACCTCTAGAGAGGTTGTGTAGGGTGCTTACAACAACACAACCTCCTTCTCCACTTGCTAGCTCTAGTTTGGGTTAGGTTTTGAACTTCTGCATTAGGGGTGGATGCCATGAACACGATATTAGAGCACAACTACAACTCAGAGAAGGAAGATAGTGTCTTTGGATTAGAGTTGAAAGAATCCCTTAAGCAATGACTATGGGTGTGTTCCTACAACAAGGGATATGATAGTCGTAAGGACTATAATAAGAAAAAAGAAAAAAAGAAAAGAAATTTAGGGCAGTAGGATGTCACCAAGGAGAAGGATGGAAAAAGCTATAGTTATAGCTGCAACAAGAAGGATAGATGAGGTAGTGGAGGCCCTAAGAGAAATAGAAGAAAAATAAATAGATATGTATATGAAGTAGAGCACATGAAGATATTGACAACGAAGATGATGAAAAAGAAATAGATGTGTCAATAAGAAAGTTAATAATATAGATGCAGATATTTGGATGCAAGGGAGAGAAGGCTAATAAAATCTATCTCAAACATTGAAAAATGAACAAGCATGGAATTACCAAGCTTCTCAAGAAGTTTGGAATCAAATGAGCTAATAGACTAGACAACAAAAATTTAGGAATACCTTGAATTTGATGAAGGGCCCTAAGAGAATGAAGGTTCTCTAAACAAAATTGCAAGGTCACACAACACTTTGGTGAAAGGAGGATCAAGTTGAGAGGAGGAATGGTAGGGATGAGATTACTCCATTAGATCGAATAGTGAGTAGGAGGAAAGATAATTTTTTACTTAGTGATTACCAACTTGAACTTTTGAAGAAACTATAGAATATAAGGCAAAGAGAATTAAGTATGAAAACTCATGTAGAGTAGTTTTATAAAATTTCAATAAGATCAAGGCATAGGGAATTGGACCATGAAAAGGTGGATTGCTATGTTAATGGACTAAGGCTAAATAATCAAGAAGAACTAAGTATGATGAGGTTACAAACTATGGAAGAAGCATATTACTATGCTTTAAAGGTAGAGGATAAATTGACAGGAAAGCAAGGAGAAACCAAAGGAAAAGGTGGATTTAGTAGAGGTAAAAGGCAACAACAGAAAAACTACAACAATGATAAGGAGACCATCCCTTCAAAAATTCAAAAGGAGTTAGATGTAACAAGAGTAAGATCATACCTTATGAGAGGTAGAGTTGGATATGAAAGAGGCAAGGACAAATATTTCCAAGGTACCTACTTCACGTATGGATAGTTAGGCCAATATAAATTATGAATTCCCACAATGTAAGATAGAAGGATCAAGGAGAATAGAGGTTGCAAGTGCACACAAGAGATCAAATATAAAGGGTCTATTGGTCAACCAATTGAACCTAAGAAAGGAGAAATACTTATGATGAAGAGGATATTGTTAAGGTAGCCAAAAGAGAAGATGAATCTATCCAAATATTTTTTATTTCTAATATTAAAAATAGGGGAAGGGCCCCTGAACCCATAACTTTAAGCTAAAAAAACAAAGAAAAAAAATTCCATCAAGGTCGAGCATCCATAAACATGCAAAAGGAGACACACAAACCTCATATACAATCCAAAAAAGTAAAGCAAGCACACAAGCCAGAACTACAAGGAAACAATAGTGACAACAAAATAGAACCAAAACTGTAACAGTAGAAACAAAAAAAATAAAACCATCACTTTTTAGAGGGGGAAATGAGCTCCCAATCAGCCTTTAGGAGGTCCATGGCTTCTCTCCAATCATTTGCACTGACACATTCTAAATTTGAGGTCCTCTAGGTCATCTCCTTATGTACCATCCAAACATTTTTTTGTTGAGAACTATATTTAGGTATGCATAAATGTTGCAAGGACATAATATATAATGGGAGTAGTGATAATTTGGTCTCAACTAAAATGAAAAATAAATTGGGGTTAAAAAGTACAACTCACACTATCCCTTAAAGATGTCATGGCTACAAAAAGGGTAACAAATCTTGGTTGATTAGCAATGCCTACTAGTAAGTTTTTGAATAGAAACTTTTGAAGATGAGGTCTGGTGTGCTATCATTCCTATGGATGTATGTTATTTCTCTTAGGAAGACTATGGTAGATTGATAGGAAGGAAATCCACAATGGGAGAGAAAACACTTATACCTTATAGAAAAATGGAAGAAAACATACTCTTACACCATTGATAACTAAAGAAGGGGAGGTGGAAAGCAGTCCAACAATGTTTCTAGTGATAGGATTTTTTTATGAAATAGATTAAGGATGAAAAAATATGTTTTATAGTAGTTCCCAAGGTGCTACAGGAAGATGCAATGGCTAACAATAGTGACATGTCTTTAAAATTAAAGGTATTTTTAGAATAATTTGATTAAATTATGTCCAAAGAGTTCCTTGAAGGACTACCACCTATGAGTAACATTAGCCATCATATTGATGTAGGGACAAGTTTACCCAACAAATTTTCCTATAGATTCATTTGTTCTTATTCTTCAAGATCTTTTGCATCTTCTTTGTTTACTTTCATTATAGAATGTTCATTTAGTAGAAAATAGATTTGACCTATTTATAGGGAATAAAATCCTAAAATGATATAGTTTTCTTAATTTAGGCATGTTTGGAGGGTTCAAAAAATTGGATATAAAGAAAAGGAAAAGCCTTACCCCTCTAGATCTTTTATATCTTAGGAATCTCCTAGATTTGTGTTGTAAGCTTTCTCTTAAATAAATTATAGTTATTTTTCTTATTACATTGTTTGTATATAGCAATATTTAATGATTAGACTACAATTTAAAACTCATTTTTATGTAAGAAATTTCTATATCATCAATTAAAACATTTATATAAAAACTAACATGATTCACATTTAGAATGATATTCTTAAGTGGTTGTTGGCCCAACTCGTTAGAGCCAAGGACAAAATCCAAGTGCTGGAAGAGAAGGTGCTCAAGCTAAAGATGTCTTGGCTGGGTGAGGTTGAAGATGGTGGGAGTTGGGATCTATTATTCTCCCTTGCTAATTCCTTTGATAAATGGGTGAATTGGGAGAGTGAGGTGAATGAGCTCAAAGCTCTAGTAGGTATGGAGGATGATAAAGTGAAGTTGCATTAGTAAATTACCACCATGCATAGTAATTAGGACAAAACTCTAAAGTGCCTCTAAGAAATTGTGGATTACAACAAAGAGACTGTCAAGAATACCACGGTCACCATACAGTTTTTCAGAAAGAACTTCACAACATTCATCATGGTAAAAGGATGACTAAGGTTGGTCACGATGTTGGTCATTCAAAGAAAAAATTAAGGAGGAGGGAAGCCATAATCAGCCTATTACAAAGGAGATCCAGCCAACATGCAAGGGACCCTTGTCCTTTGATGAGAAACTCCACTTCCTGACTAAGGAGTGGTAGGCTATTAGTAGCCTTAAACTTCTGAGAGGCTAGTAGCTGGTCCAGTCCCTTGCCAGTTTTTCCCTACGCTCTATATTTATTTTACTTTATAGTTTGTTAGTTATTGTTTCTTGTTTTCTTTTTGGGTGTCTCATTTCTCGTGAGCCCCCTTGTTGGGCTTCTATGGCCATTTTGTAATGGGTATGGGCCCTTCTTGTCTTTAATCTAATCAAAACATGATTCACAATGCCCATTCAACAAGGTATTGAGATCTTCATCTTGGTAGAAAAATTCTCTACTAGAACACGTACTGTGGATGCTAATGTTGAAGATTCTAGTTTGTAGTCTCTTTAACCTACTTATAAGGCACTGGGTTGGGGACTTCTAAGCTATTTGTTGCAGCTTTGTCTATAGAATGAGGAAGGTTATTCCCCCTTCATATCCCACCCCCTCACAATTGGTGGTCTCGGTGATCCTTCTCCAACCCTAGTGGTCACTCTCATTCAATAATCACCTTCTCCAGTCAAGCATCCTCATGTAACTCCCCAAATTTGGGCATTGACAATGGATTCCCCTCTACTCTCCCCTAAACATATGGATCTCAAGAATGTTGTATTTTGGACCATTATCCAACAAATGAAGAAATTCCTATGTTAGTTTCTTAGCCCTGCACATGAGCCAAGGGTGTGGCAATTCCTTAGAAAGAGTATGTCATGTCTAGGGTGCTAGTTGTTTCTTGGATTATATTTTGTGTTCTTAGCTAGAGATTGCTAACACGTTGTTGAAGTTGAAACCTACTCACATTTTCTTCATGTATCATGTTTCTAAATATTTTGTTAGTTGTTTTTCTTTTGATCGATGTTTTTTATTCTAACATTTTATTTAACAAAATTTTAAAAAAACAATACATATTTATCCTTTAATGAAAAACAATAACCAGAATAATTTAATTATGAAATATCTATATTAATTATTTTTATATCATAAAATATGTTATATTCTTTTATTTGTAATTTTTTTTAATGATAGAAATAATCATACCTAATAGACTTGGCTAAAGCCAAAATAGTTAGGCAAGCTTTTGTGTAGCTAAAATAATATTACAGGACACAAGATATCAAGGTGAGATTGTCTACAGTTGGAATCAAGATTCCAAAAGACAACAAATTGTATAGGACCAAGGAAGATGATTTTTTAATAATTTTTTTTTATTCTGTTCAGTTGTCATTATGGATTTCTAGCTGAAACATATACTAAGTTTATTTATTTTTAAATCATTTGTAGATGAGTTATTCTTGACTAAATATTTTGTAACTTAAGTATGTGATTATGCCATCTGTAGATTTTGATAAAAGATGGTTGCAGTATGTAGGGTGAGTAGCAAGAAACGAAGCATTATGGATCCATGTCTGGTAAGCCATGATACTAAATTAATAGATTCATAACACTGCTAGCCAACGAATGGACAGAAGAAGCACACGATCAGTAGAGAACGTGCATCAGGTAGGGAGCGACCCTAAGAGAGAATAGTTTTCCCAGCTAGTAGAGAAAAGTAATTGTGCCCAGAGAGATGAATTATCTGCGCATAAGTCACACTTTGGAAAATCCTGAACCTATTTTAGGATGGTTAATCTCATCTTACTTCTTAACCATTGTTCCAACTATCAAACATATGCCAATAGCGACCAAATGGATTGACGAGGAAATAAAAAATAGGAGAGGATGATATGAAGAGGGACAGAGAGAGGTAGAAACAGACCATAAGTAGACAGTGGAATAGGCATAGAAGTAGAAAAATAATATTAAAAGTATGTTTTGCAAAGAAACGTTGCCCAAGAAACCCTGCATTCGCATAGGTTTGATGTAAACTATTAATCATGAACGATATAATGGACTTTTTGCTATTATTTGTCTTTGACTAATGATAGGAATGAATTAATAGCATGTTAGTGCTTTCAAAATGTGAGGATGGAGCACAGAAGTATGGTAGTATTGATATCTAAGATGTGGTTAATGAGAAAAAAAGAATAACATTATTTATTATAGGTCTTGGGAATGACTCTCAGGAGGAAGCATTAAGAGAAGAATGCATAACAACAGAAATGTTTGTTAATTACTACTTCAATGGAAACAGAAGTTTGTACACAGATTTAATTAGAGAGCTCTGCACAAATAAGTACCGAATCTATTCAGATAACTTATTTACAGTGTACCGTTAGATAGTGATTTTATTTTGTTAGAACTGTTATATCTACTTTCAGTATACTGGTTAGAAAAGTGCACACTACTAAGTTAGGGAAGCACCCATCCAAGCAACGCATAAGTTGTTAAATGTGCAAAATGAGTTCAGTGGTTGTCCATATATTACTAGTACATCAAGGTGTAATGGTAGAACAAGCACCGATGATTAGTGTCCATCAAGTCATAAGGTAAGTGGAACCAAAAGCAGAAAAATCGTAATGGAAATTAGTGTTTCTAGTATTATATGTAGCTAATTATTACAACATCTCATTCACATGTAATTCAAACTACTAGAGAAATTGGTGCATGTTCAATTTGAAATTTCTATAAAAGCTAATAATCTCTCACAACACATTTAGAAGTCTGAGATGGCATAGAATCAAAAATAGTTAAGTATACACGAACCGAAAGCAAACTAGTTCAAGATCATGGGCACACTTGGCAGCAAAAACATGATCCTACACAATTTATGGTTGTTGACTTGAAGGAGACTAAGTAATAATACTATTTTTTTTCAAAACATATGATTTTAGGTTCAAAATACTGATACCTATGTTTTCTTGCAAGTTAAATCTAATGTAACATGCATAATGGATGTGTAGAAGTTGTTTTTGCCCTGACTGGGTGATCTCTTCGTTTGTTTATCTGAGGGTTTTGACTATCACAACTTCTTCTTTGTCTCATTGGTAGAAAAAAGATGGACTCACTATTTTTCTTCTCTCCTTGTACCCTAAAATGTTTTTGATTTTCTGGGAGAGGATCTTTGGTTTGGAATGCCTTTGGAATCACATTGGTTTGTGATTTTCCAATCTTTGGGGTCTGATATCCTATGTTTACTTCTTCTGACCTCTGGTTTTCATTGTGGTGAGGGATTTGTCATCCTTTGCCTTTGTGGTTCCATGGTGTTGTTTTTTGTGCTTCATTTGGTGCATCTTTGGGTTACTCTGGCCTTTCCTATGGAGGTGGTCCTATCTTCTATTGAGGGGGAGATGGATGTGGTTGATTGTGACCTTCCTCCTATAGAGGTGGAGCAAGATGCATCCGGTTTTTCCTGGAAGTATTGTTGGGGGGTTGTTGAGGCCCTGTTTTGTGGTTGCAAGGGAGTTGTTACTGGCCTACATGTCTTCTTTTCTTTATCTTCTATAGAGGTGGATCTTGAAAAGTAAGATGATCTTAGTGGTGTTCACTCTCAAGGACAAGGAGTGTTGTAGTCACAAAGGTATGGTTGAGCTTGGGTTTCTCTCCTATAGAGGTGGAGAGAGCAGATGGTTTTTAAAGATCATTGGTGATGCCTTGTGCACTTGTGGTGACCTTTCCTACAGAGGTGGAAAGGGTGTTTTGTTGGGCTTTGAAGCTTTTGTTGTTGGTCCCATCAAAACCAATGGGATTTTGTGGGTTGTTGGTCCCTTCAAAACCAATGAGTTCCAGATTAATGTAAATCTTGGTTCTTTTCTGGGTAGGTTGTTGGCTTTTGGCTGGATGCTGGCTTGCTATTCCCTTGTTGCGTTGTTGGGTTCTTTTGAGTCTATCTTTCAGGCATCTTGTTCTTCTTGGTGTGGGTTTTGGGTCCCCTTAAAACCTGATGGTTTTGGGTCCATTCAAAACCTATTGTAAATGGTTTCGGGTCCATTCAAAACCTATTTTTTCCACTAATAAAAAACATGCATAATTGATTATTTAAGAACTATTGTCCCACTATCAAGGTCATTCTAACAACACACGTACACAAACCAACATTGGCTACTAGAAGGTGTACAACAGATGGAAGTTGTTAGAAGCTTTGAAAAATAAATACTTTTGTTTCTTGAAGCACAAATTGTGAATACGGAAAGGTCAAGTACAAAATTTGTTGCCAAGTACCACACAAAAATATCTGAGACTATGATATACTATTTTAGGAGGAATTAACTACCAAGATTACTTTCTTGATGAATGATTCAAAGATAATATATTTTCTTATGAAATTAATTGAGCTAGTTATAAAATAATATCAATGTCTTTGTGTAGTACATGATCTATGATAGTTTGATGCATGAAGTGTTGGGTTATCAATAGAATGCATAAAACATATTAACTTGGTTTAAACCAAAGAATTTTAGGTTGACCTACAAAATAATTATGTGCACTACTAGTGTATAGCTCAAATTCATGAAAGCATTATTTAGGAGATATATTTCATAAGTTAGAATTAATTTGTTTATAGTTGTTAAATTAAAACCATGGCTAGAATTATAGAGAACATGAGTTAAGCTATGGAGGCTAATTTATAGATAATATTAAAATATATGGGAATCCCAAAAAGGTTGTTTTAAGTGTGGAAAACCAAATTACATGCAAAGGAATTGCCTAAATTTCCTTTACCGCACACATTCTAAAATAGACCACCAAACAAAGCATTCAAGATAATTGCACAGTAAAATAATCCAATGAAATAAGTTATAAAAATGAACTTTCATGATGTAAGTTCTTCCAAGAGAAGACTATGTTTAGCATGTCATTCACAAGGTAAACAAAAAACTTACTACTATGTACTAATGTTGATATGTATGTGACTATCATTAGTTGAAGTTGGATTATGAAAAAATATTCAAAATATAGAGATTCATCTATAGAGTTCTCAACATGTACATAAATTTAGAACCAATCATTTAAATAGATGAATGAAAGTAGCATTTTATAAAAAAAAATTAATTCATTGAAAGATTACATAAATTTTAGTACACATAGAAATGAGAAACCATGTTAAACAAGATCCAAGATAGGACAACATAAGAGATAACTATTTTCTTTTGAGATGTTTAGTCTTATAGAGCTAAGTACTATCCTTACATGAATTAAGATTTGAGTTCAAAAAACCACTGGTATGCACCAATAGGAAACCCAAGAATTTTTTAACATTAAAGAGAGCCAACAATAATCAATAATCACATATTATTGTTATAATTTATGGTTGATCACTATACAATATGGTAAATCCACTAAGATTAAAAGAAATGTATAAACACTTTATATGATGCATGTGGACCATATAGCACATATTCTTAATGGCTTGGGTTAGATAAAATCTATAACATGTATAGTGTGCACACATTATAGCACACATATTATTATATAAAGCATTGGTTAATATTTTTATTCTTTATACAATTTCGTAGTTATTATAAGATGTATGTTTTATAATGTAGATGCTTTCTTACTAACATCATAGAAAATTACATACTTTTATAGTTTTGTGCTATTTTTTAGACTTTTTTTTAGTGTTTATTCTCATAACATGTTGTAGTGATCATTTCAAACTTTCCTTTAAGTTTTTTCTTTGCCAAATTGTCCAAATTCTTTATTAGATTCCAATTCTTCTAACTAACCTAAGACCACATATTGAATTTTAAATTTTTTTTAGTATACTAGAATGACATGTGGATGTTTACGTGATGCTCTAATGTCCCACGAGTTTCTAAAATTAAGCATTGGTTTCCCAATCAATTATCTATGGTATCATTTTTATAACCAAAAAATAAATTTAGCATCTAAACTTGACCCTTTTAGAATACCCATAAACATTTTGGTAAAGTAATATTTTCAATCTTAACTTTTTAACCCATTAAATCCTTGCTCTTGACTCTTTTGGTTGTACTTTTCTAATTAGACATCCATTGTTGAACCTTTTTGAAGCTACATGCTACTATATTTATATTGAAGAATCCTTGAGCTCACATCTCTCTTCTACATCATGTTGGTAATATTGTTTAATAATTTCTTATTCTTTTCTATAATATTGGTAATATTGTTAATATTGTTTAATGTCTTCTATAGTTATATTGGCAAACCTATTGGTGACCATTACTGGCCTTTATCCAATATCATAAACACATAAGAATATTCTTCTCTATAGACCAAGGATTGATACTTATAGATGCACTTTATCATCACTATTCTTAGTCCTAGATGGATATATGATAAGAGGACATACTATCTTCAATATCATCTATATTTGACTCAATATGGAGGTTGAGAGACCAAATTAGGGACTTGACCATTCTTGGTATGAAGCCATGCAATCTAAATCATTTTTCTTGTCCTGACTATAGGTTTCTCTAGGATAAAATCACATGGTGGTTTACATCCTTTCTCATTCTCCCTCATCATTTTTATTTTTATTTCAAAATAAATAAATGGTATTACTATTCTTCATTTTTGTATCATCTGGTATCCCCTAATTTAATTTATTTATGATCATCCTTACTTTTCTATTTTACAAGTGACATAAAAATAAAGGAAACAATCAAGATTTCTAACTTTTATAGATGACAAAATATGAAAAGGACTATAGCACATTGTACAAATGTGACTTCCCCTAGTTTGTTGTCCTTACTATCCTTGTTTCCTATTGTGTAGTTAACCTCAAATTTATGAAATAACTGATATTTTAAAACTTTTCAAATGAAAATGCATTGCACAAATGCATACACATTGCAATAATATCCTAGATAGTGAGCTTCATCATTTGATGCCAAGTTCCTCTCTTTTTGTTATATTTATTTCTTTATCCTTGTCATTTCAATACTTCTACTTTCTATAATATGCAAATTCTTTCTACTTCTCTCATTATTTCATTTTATGTAATTTAAAAGTTAAGCAAAGTTTAATTTCTTCATTACATAAAATAATTTTATGTTTTTAAAATCTTAGTCTACGGTTTGAACACCATTTTGGATAACAAATCTATTTTTATAACATAAACTACAACAATTAAACATCATTCTCATCAAGTTCGTATGTTTTAGATGAAATTCAATGGAACCACTATTAAAGTGACAAGCTACATAGCTTTCTAGATATAATTTTGTTTAAAGTTTAATTTAGTATATTTGAAAAAAGAAAAAAGAAAGTATTTTAATATTCTTCAACTACATGTGCATTATTTTTTCATCATAACTTTTGATCTATTTATCTAAATTTTAGAAAAATATAAATAAGACTATTATATGCTTCACTTTATACACATTGCAAAAATAGATTACTTTTGTAAAAGTTATTTGATATGCATGATTAGCTATATAATCATATTACTTTCTTAATATTTTAAATAATTTAAAATTAATTTTTTAATTCTCTTTTAAAAATATCTTCATATTTTTCAAATACATAAAAATAAAAATACACATGTACTACTTTCTCCTCATAAACTTTGAACCGTTCATCTAATTGTTTTTAAATTATGCTTCATTGAGCAAAATATATTCTAGATTATCTTTGTGAAAATTATTTGATACACAATGATCAGTGATATATTCTAGAGTGTTCAATTTTAACAAATAAGACTAGAGGTTGCCTTCCGAGTATGTTGTATTTAATGAGAAGGCTAATATGATGGGGCATAGGATACATGTTTATACTTTACTTTAGATCATTGTGATACATGTTTACCATTCCAGACATGTAGCATTCAGAAGCTCATTGGCAAGCATTAGTACGAGGGGGATTGATCTCCCAGATCGACGTCTGAGCTGTTCAGAGGCACGGATCGATGGCTGCTTATAGTCGAAGACAAGTATCTCTTTTCCACCGTTTGGTAGGAGAGATAGATGTGATGGGGAAACGGGTTTTAGTTAGTGAAAACGTTTTCTCAGAATGCAAACAGCCGATCTTCTTTGAAAATGATATCAGTTCTCCTAGAAGTAGCTTCATAAGCCTAAGAACAACCACCATCAAAAGAAGAACGTCAGTGGTGCTGTCAAGTTGGGTCAGGTGGAAGGTAGATTTGAAACACCATGCAACAAGATTGAGATCTATGGACGTTGTCATTTGTTATTTGCTTGTCTCTCCTTGGAGGACATTCCTTTCACTCTGGTTGAAGATTAAATGGATTTATACCTTCCAAATATAAGTTTTGATTAGATTTCAAGGGAGATGGGAACTAGATCTATCAGATGGCACCACAAAGCTGATTAATTGGGATATATACATCCTTCATTGCTTCCCCATTATATAACTCTTGATACCAAAATACAACCCATCTTGAATGGTTTTCTTGGATACTGTTAATATGCCCAGTCTAAAGCCTTTTGGTATCTTTATCAAGGGAATGCGCAACATACACAACATAAAAATGGACAGTAAATTAAATAGATTTGTTTGTTAACATTAAAATATATTTACATTTTCCAACTCTCGAGCAAATATTCAAAGGTAGAATATGCTGAGAGATGCTCCCATCCTATTTCTCTCCATCATAGACAAGCTTTTAACAAATCCTACAAGCACTCGCTTTCGCTTGGGTGGAACTAACTTCCTAAGGGCCTACTTACCGGCTTTAATTGATTTGTTGCTCTTTGATGGGTTTCTTAGTAAGTGATTATATTCTACTTGGTTGGTAAAAAATGTGATACCATCAAGAGGCATGATAATCTATAAATAAATATTGATACCTTTCACCTCAAACGATACATATTAATTTCATACTTTTCAAAATGTCTCCTCGCATTTTGGGATTTTAAAAGATGGATATTTAATTGTCTTTTATATTATGAATAAATAATTTTATTATATATAATATTAAAAATTCTCTAAATAATTATTGTATTATAATTTAAGAGAATAGAGGAAAGGTCTTAGTTACCGTCCATGTTCCAATTACTCTTCATTGATACATATTAATTAAAAACTCACTAACAAATTCTAAATGTACCAATAGTTGTCCACTTTATACTGAATAGTTAAAAAAAAGACACTTTATTGGAGGAGTTGTGCAACTTTATTGGTACCAATAGTGCATGATTACTGGGGCATTTGTGCATATGTCAAGCACAAATTTTGTGGTGGTCAAAACGAATGGTTATCGAGACACTAGAGAATATGTATTGGACGTCAACTTGAAATGACCACTTTTTGACCTTTGTCTACATAATGAATCCTCTTGTGTTTATCGTAACTACCTAGAAACCAAAACAATAGCTATATGCTCTTAAGTCACATACAAAGAAGCCCAAAGAAAATTGTTGAAATCCAACATGCCATTTCAGAGCATCGGGTGTACGAACTTTGATTTTTAGTATTTTAATTATATTTTTATTATGAATATCCAAATCTTCTTTCTAAGAATTGATAATTTATATATAGAAATATTTATGTTTATTTGGAATGTTTCAATCATTTCATTTAGAATTGTATAATTAATTTATAAAAACTTAAAATAATTTGAAAGGATTTATCTACTCTTTACAAACATTCATGTGAACTCATAATATTTGAACAATTAAAAATGTTTAGGTAAAAGTATAATATTGTGTTTCACTAGAGGATTGACCTTGATTTTTATTTGAAATCATATCATGAATGAAAAATTAACGAGGGGTTTGATTTAAATAGAGATATTTTTTCCAAGCCTAAGGAAGTTTGATCTAATCTTCTTAAATATAAACCTCCTTTGTTCCTCTCAAAATCTTTCTTATTTCTCCTCTCACCCTCAATCTCTAAATCTTCAAATAGAACAATAATTCCTTTCCTATTATTCTTCCTAAGCATTGTAGGCTTAGGAATATCCACAATTATCTTTCCTTTATGTTAATTTGGGGTTTGAAAAATACTTTGAGTCAATAGGAGACCCAAAATCCTTTCTAGTAGAGTTCCTAGAGAAAAAATTGGCTCATCTTCAAAGTCCTTTATAGATTTATACAATGATTGCATGGACTCATAGGAGGAAGTGTTTATGTAATCAACTACTTTAGAATTACCCCCTTTTCTTCAAATTTTTCTTTGAGTAGGGATCTCAAGGCTAGCTTTTTGGGATTGCAAGTAATTGACAATGAGTAGAATTAGCCCTTGGTGGAGGAGAACTAGATTTGGGAATTTTTACATTCTTTGATGGAATTTTTAAGAGAGGCAAGGAGATAAAATGAAAAAAGGACCTTAAAACTATTCTTGAAATGGTTTAGTAGAACAAAACCATGATGGATTCAACAATATTTTTCCAAATTGACTTCACCAAGATTTTCTTGTACCCAAAATGAAGTTCCAATATTTTCTCCTTCTCATCATACTTGAGAAATGTCTCTAGGGCTTCTTTCCCATGTCTACTATCCTTAAAATCTTTACTCTTATTTTTTGATGGACTAGTAAGTTGTGTCACAAACTCCTTAGTTATAATTCTTTCCATCTAAAAGATTAACACTTTCCTCTCTTTCCATCCTCTGGTGAAGGCCTTGTTGTTGGCCTTGTTGTTGGCCTTGTTGTTCGACCTGTCAAAGCCTAGTACAAGCTTCAGTTAAGATCCACAGGAGGCGGTTAGACCATGTCACAAACCCAAGCATTGTGTTGGACAAGGAAGACCAAGGGACATACCATCTTGCAACAATCCCCCATAGCACAAGCGAGGGGTTTGAACCTGTGACCAACTCTGATACCAATTGTTGGCCTTGTCGTTGCACCAAAAGATCGACCTATCAATGCCTGATACATGCTTTAGTTAAGATCCACAAGAGGCGGTTAGACCATATCACAAACCCAAGCATTGTGCTAGACAAGGAAGACCAAGGGACACACCATCTTGCAACACTTGGTAGTAACAATTTCATGTAATCTCAAATTTTTAAGATACATCTAATTTTTCTATCCTCATTATATTTAGTAAGATCAACCCTATTATGGTCACCCTCCATTTTAGGATTCTCCTTATTATTGATGGCACAACCCTGCATAATTTTTCTCTCAAACATGTAACAAAATTCTCAAAAAGAGAAAAAAAAATCTCAAAATGACCTTAACTCCTATAGGCTATGAAGAACACCATAAAGGGGTTTATCATTAAAACATGTCATTCCTAGTTTTTTGAATCATTGAAATTATCTCTCATAGGGAGAAAATAATCAAATGATATCCCATCACTTCCCATTTGTTGGATTGGAGATATCATCCCCTATAGTATGAGAACCTTTGAACGATATCTCATTCGCCATAAGTAACCCTTAGACATGTCAAGGTAGATCCATGAAATCACTTTAATCTCTCATATTAATATTAAGTACCATCTAGTTGGTGAAGAATTCAACACTCTAACTCCCCTCTTGAAACACATGGGTAAACTAGACCTTCTCAATTTTTTGATAAATCAAAAAAAAGTCTTTAGTAAAGTTATCAATGGTTGAACTTGGGGTTTATTTGTTGGTGTAATTAATTATTTAATTACACTTACATAAGTTTACTTATACATTTAATATTTCTCTCATGCATTTATAATTATGCATTAGGCATTTAATATTTGTAACTAAGGTGGTTATCCAACTACCTCTCACCTTGCCTATATAAGGAAGGCTCTTGTACATTTGCAAATTATCTCATGAGTTCTATCTCAATATATTCAAGATCATCATTTGATCAAGTTCTCTTCTTTCTCATGTGGATGGTGTTCTTCTTGGTTGATCCTTTGAATTGTGGCCAGCTTCATTTGGGTTATTGTTCATATTTCCAATATGGTATCATAGCATAGGCCATAGGAGATCCATCTCATATCAGGATGTACAACTGAGGAGACTATCGAAGGTTGAAGGGTTTTCATGAAGGGCTAGTTGTTCTCATTTGGGAGAAAATTGATTTCCGAAGCACTTTAGGTTAGATTTGACCTCGTTATTGTGTTCAGAAGGTCTGAAAACCTAAGGATCACCTACCCATTCATCAAAATTTGACTTTGTCATCCAGAGGCCATCAAAAGTTTTTTGCAGCGATATTGGAAGCACATCGTATGGATCATACAAGTTGTAGGAAAAAAATTCCTCCCCCTTGTTGCAGAAAAAATCCACTCTCTAGTCAACATCATATAAAATACTTCATATTCTAAGGTAAATTTATTTTTTGGTGATTTTTCAAAAAAATTGGGTGACTATGTTAAATTTGATGGCCAAATGACCATCATAGAAGCCCCATCATGTCTTAATTAGGAAGTTTTCTTAAAATTTCCATAAATTTTGATTTGGGTATCTGATTTTCGCAAATGAGATATCATTGGAAAGTGGTTTTGAGCACTCTCTAGTGGTGCAGGAATTTTTATTAGATTTTATTCCTATAATATTTTATCATAGATTGAAGTTGGTTCTTCCTTTTGGACTCTTGAGCTTGTATCTTTTCACCAATTTGTCAAATTTTGGAGATTCCAATGGCATTGTGAAGGAGATTCAGATCTCTATCATTTTTTCCATCTAATTTTCTCATATTCTGCCCCAAGTACATTCTATTGAGTTTTTGCAATTTGATTCATTTACTTGATAACTTGGACATACTGCAATTTGGAGAAAGTATATTTGCATTGGGAGGCTTCATTTTCAGTTGTTGCATCATATTTGGGAGTTTCTATTTGACATTGAAGGTCAATGTCTTTGTAATATTGGAGATCAATCATAGTTTTTTACGGGGTTTTCATTTCATCCTTCCTTAATTATGTTGGAAAGGGGAAACTATAAACAATGGAGAGATTGCATCATATATCATCTCCAATCACTTCAGTTATTTCCACATTTGTATGGTTTTGTTCCCCCTCCTCATAAAGGTATCCAAAAATTTGCTTGGAGTTGTCAAAGGTATGATTTCTTAGAGGTTATTGCAATGCATGTTGATGACGATGTTTTGAAAGCTATTGATCATTATAATTGTCCTCATTTTATTTAGACTAAGATTTGAGAGCTATATGGAGATTTTGATACTCCACCATTCCCCGATGATCATGATTCAGAATGTTATTTGCCTCTTTATTCTTCAGAAAATCCATACCCTATGATGATAATACTATGTAGGAGCTCACAGATTTGGAATGCTTTGAATCTTCAGATGAGGATGTCAAGGGTTCTTTAGATGCTTCTTCTCCATCAAAGACAGTTGATGCACCTTTACCTTCAATGATTCTTTGTCCAAAGTCATTAATTGAGGCTTCCATCATTCTTATTCAACAAGACATATTCAGTTTTCTAGACTTGGGATCACATGATGTATTTGTTTTCATTAGCAAATCTTCAAATACTTACAATGTATCTTCAAGAGAAAAACAAATATCAATAAATTAGCTATAGGCATGCTTTTTACATTCAACCTTTTGAAATATGCTACAAGATTCCTCCAATTAGTAACAACAACAACAAAAGAAACTAGGAAAACCTTTTACTTCATTCTTGGGCATCCCTAACTAGCTCTTCTAGGTGATTTTTCTCCAACTCTTCAATTTCTTTTCATTTTTCTTTTGTTGTCCTCCTCTTTTTTCTAGGCATTTCTCGCTCATTTTTCATTTAGTTCCATGCTTCTCTCATTTCTCCTACCTGGGCATTGCCATATCCCCCTCATTCAAGTCTTTTTCTAGCCTCTTCAACTTTTTTTCCAAACTTTTCCTTTACCATTTCATTCCATTGTCTCCTCATCCTAGCATCCAGATTCTTCCACTCCCTAATTAATGTAAATTTTTAAATTCAAAGAGGAGTTACAAGATGCAAAAAATGGCCTCCTCTGTCTTAGGTGTTGGAAGTTTTTCTCCTCCAATTTGGTCAAGAAATATTCAACTTATGAGCCTCAAAACACATGAGAATAAGGACTTAGGTATCACACATCAAATAGGTATTAGAATTAAATTTTTAATATGTTGAAAATTTGTGAAAAATGCCCCAAAATCATGCTTGCAAGACCAAATATCAAACACACAACTAAAAAAATAAATTATATAAAGAAAATCATTTTTTGGTTGTGAAGGATAGTTTGTGCACCTGGATGCTCCAATTTTACTAATTATTTATATTCAACAAAATTCTTTCTTTCTTACTTTGAGTACAATATTCTAGACCCAATGATGAATAGTTTGCGACTAATATGGTATTACAACTAAGGGTTTAAACCTTGATTCAAATGCCACCATACCTTGTAGGAGACAAAAATCATTGAGTGATTATTGCATTACTAAAGAACCTCATATGATATTGAAGACATGGTGAGGTAGAGTTGTACAAAATATTTAAAATAAAAGAAGAATTAAAACAATATTTTGGTAGTTTTATAATCTATAGAGTTAGGATTTATATTACACGAATTCACCTCAACAAAGAAAGAATGGTCTAGACACTAATTTCTCACAATTTGACAACTCCAAGGTGTTCCTCTCATAAAATTAAGGAGGATTATTTTCACCTTTTAATAGAAGCTTATTTCAAGGAAAAAAAACTAAGAAGGAATAACCACTATTGGTTAGCATTTGGAGAATTGAAATGTGTAAGAAATTTATAACAAAATTTATATATTTTAATGTGTACTTTTTAATCATTGACATTTTAGATCAAAATTCCTTATCCATCATCAGAATGAGATAGAAAGAGAAGAGAGAAATAAAGAGACATGAGTAGACTAAGAAATATAAATAGATGAATGGAGAGGTTATATGATCCAAGAAGTAGGAAGAAAAAGAAGAAGAGAGAAAAAAAAACCATTACAATATATAAACACTAGACTTAATATTGTTAGTGTATTACATTGTTAGCAAGGGTGGTTGATATCTAATTTGGTTATTGTAGTTATTACAACTACATCCTAGTTATATCTGCATCATCCTTGCATAAATATGATTGATGAATATCAAATGATATCAAGTATTTTACTCTCTTCATATGGTATTAGATCTTGCATCGCTCTTATACCAGGGAGTATGAATATTGTTTGAGCTATGATAAATTTGCATTCAAGAGATGGTATTGAAAGAGTAGGGGTGTTGTAGAGATGTTACACCTAATTTTTCTCCTACCTTCTAGTGTTATTTAAAAGAGAACAACATGGATTGAAGTTGAAGGTTCACAATTACTATGTCAAAAAAAATGATCAAGTTAAGGATATTGTTGTTTTAGAATCTCTCACTCATATGTTTGCAATATCGTTTATCTAGTTCATCATTGCAAGCTTGTGAATATCACACCAATATCTTTCTTTGTTGGTAAGAGTCCACTATCATCATCAAAGTACTGTCCGAAAATAATTTCAGTAGGAAATCTTTTGGGGAATGCTAGTATAGAAGGTTATATTACATTGTTTAAACCACCTCTTAGTTTTAGTAGTTATAGATATGCAGTTATATAGTTTTAGTTATATCAACTATAACTATCATGTATAAGTGGTTATTCTATTGATTGAAGTGGAGAAACCCCCCAAGCTTATTGCATCTTGCATAATATCTACTCTTGCAAGTTTGAAGATAAAAGAAAATAATCTATGGACATAAAAGGTAACAAATCAATTGGTTGTGGATGAAACCATTAACAATCATAACCTAGTTCTTTTCCTACACCTAGAAACAATGGAAAAATTATAATTGTTTCATGAAGATACAATTCTTATTAAGGGAAACAAGAGGAAGGATACAATTTGTATTACTCTAGATGATGAGACTAGAATGAACAAGGTTGTGTATTCAAATGTGATGATTTGTATGGGAGACATGATTTATATTCACCAATGTCTTTCTATTAAGTACGATAAGTGCATTCATGTTCTTTCCATCGATGATATCATCAAGAGTGTCACTAGGAATTTGTTTGATGACTCTTTGAAGCTCTATTTATTGGAATCTTATCACCAATGAGAAAATGGGATCTTTCATTTGTAAGAATTGAAATACATAGCATGGAGTTCAAAGAAATCTATCTTCTTATTTTTGGTGTTTGAGAGAGTGAATTTATGATGAGATTTCAACTTTTTAGGAGAAGCCAAATCCAAAGAGGGGATTGCTCTTTTTCTACATCAAGGGTTGTCACACTAGAAATAAGAACATTATAAATTCCATTCGAATTATAGTAAATGGAGCTATCTTTGCAACACCTCATGATGCCTCCAAAGACTCATCCAAGATATTAAATGGATAAACTATGACAAGATCTATTAGAGGCTGGTGGCACCAAAGGATGGAGGAATTTCCATCATCTCAAGTCAACTTCTCACTTTGAGATGGTGGTTTGCATAAGAAGCATTTTTTATTTCTTTCTTGTTTTCCTAAACTCTATCATCCTTGAAAATTAAGGAAACATCTTCACCATGCTTATCACTAAGTGTATATATGTTTCCTTAATTTTGAAGGACAGTAGAGTTTAGGAATATTTCATCAAGGAGCATGCTAAGTTTTTTTAGACATGGGATTAGGCAGTAAACATCTTCACCAAGATTATCACTAAGTCTATATGTTTCCTTAATTTTGAAGGATGATAGAGTTTAGGAATATTCCATCAAGGAGGATGATAAGTGATGACATATTCCACATGCTATGTTTATCCTCAAACTCAATATGTAAGTTAGGATACTTTAAGTATGAATTCCTACTTCTTTTATCTAGTTTAGGTGACAATTTATCCATAGATCATTTGGGTAAGAGATAATTTTTTCTCATTTAACATTTATGTGGATAGGTCAAATGTATTAGAAGTGTTTACCTCCTAATTTTTTTATCAAGAAATACATATTTTCATTGTTACTCGTTTGATTCAAGTGAGGATCTCCATTTCTAGTGTTATTTGGCATCCTTAGACATAAACAATACTTTAACTTATTGATCTTTAGATATTTTTTCATTTTCTTGTTTTGAGTAGATGGTAAAATATTAATGTGTTGAGTCCATTTATTCATCTATTGGGTTGAACAATCAAGTGGTTCACATAACCCTATAATGTGTCAAAGATAATTATTACTCTTAGAATGAAAAAATGATTAAAATGTGATGGAATGATGATATCTATGATCCATGATGTTTTGTGAGACAAATTAATTTGTATTAGGCCCACTACCACATGATTGATTGTCAGATTCCATATCACATACATTTGGATCCATCTCTTATTTTCATGCATAAACTTAGGCCTACACTAATGGATGATTTTAACAATATTGAGGTTTTTATGGTCTCATGAAATCTGTGTTAAATGATGATTGTAGAAAGTGTACAAATGTGATATTTTGATGAGTTATATGATTATCTAGTATCCATAAATCTTCTAGTGTGAGTTATTAATATTTAAAATTAGTATTATATGAATTTTTAATTTCATTTGAGATGTATAGACCTCACCCATCTTGTGATTTATTTTTCTATGTTTTAGGCTAAAGTTGTGAGGAATAGTGGATCTCATTTATAATTTATAACTCTTATCCTTAGAAGAGGAGAATTTCATCAGCTCATTATAATGGTTGCATAGGTGTATACTAGAAATATCAAAAGGTTAAAGGTTACTATTCTTAATAATCCATTATTCTATTTAAACATTTAGGTACATGTGATGAATTTTTTTTAGGATCAAATATTTTTTAATTTATCTAGAGGAGAAATTAATGACATTTTCTTGGGATCCATACATGTGATGTTTATATATCTTAGTTAATCAATGAGGATAGAAACACATGGATATGATGTGGTGGATGTATATTTGCAGTGCATATTTTATAGGACATTATTGATTTTGTATTACAAGGTTTGTAGTAAGGATATCATTTATAAATACTCATAATATTTTTAGGAAGAGCACAATGAATAGAGAACATTTTTAGTTCAAATGTGTAGGGACAAGTTGGTGTTAGTTGTTAAGGATTCAATTACACTATTTAAGACCAACAATATTGCGATCAAATTAACATTTTAGGGTTATTTTGTTATTCAAATAAAATGGGTTTTTTAATTTTAATAATAAATGATAGAAATCATGTTATGCACTAAGGAAATATTATAAAATAATTTTTATATCAATTTTCCAATATTTTCTTACAATTATAGATAAATTCCTAAGTTTGGTGGGTGCAAGAGATTATAAGGAAAATGAGAGGAATTTCATTTTTTTGATGGAGCTCTAGTATAATCAAATCTCAACTATATGTGTTGGAGGAGAATAACTAGTCATGTGATATTATTGATGAGTTTAATATTTGATATCATTTTTTGTGCAGGAGAGAGTTATATTGGAAATAAATGCCATGACCATGGGATCTAGGTAATAGTTGAGTTGGAATAAATACACATTTATCTAATGTTGAAGATACTAGTCACTAATCAAATTTCTTACACTAGGCTACTTCAATGATATTATCCTATGTGAAGATGAATATTTCAAATCATAATTTTTTTTTGAGAACTATGTTAGGTATCTTGAATATGAGGCTTTTAATTTAATGAAGGTACATATTCTATTACTAATGATGATGGTGTTTTAGTTGAATGAGTACTTTTATTGTGACTTGATGCACACTTAGGACAAGAAGAGTTATAATGATTGGATAATTTTGGAAGTCAACATGAAGAACCTAATTTAGATAATACACCTGAGTATGAGAGTTCTCATTTATGTTTGCTTGATGATACTTAATGTTGAGTCATTTATGTAGCTAGGTATGTTTATTTAATTTTTGTTAATGTGAAAAATTCAATATTTTCTATATTTTCTTGAGATGGGCAACAATCAAAGTGATATTGAGAGATTGGATTGTGATTTTTTTTATTTTTTATGTATGAATAATTTTTATAACCTAATGATTCATAGGAACTATGTGATGTTAACATGAATTCTCAATATCAATATGATAATATGAAAACACATGAATTGTATTTATCATTTAGTGGTTCATTCAATTTTCATCATGGTCCCCTATTTAATTTGACCCTTCCTTCTTCACTAGTAGTCAACTCATGCATAAGTAAGGCATTTCATTCTTCAATTTAGAAAATATCACATGATTGAACAAATAAATGATCTCTTAGCTAAAAATACTATTTTTTATAATAAAAAATAATGCTTTTGACATTTATCATTGCATTAGGCCATATGAAGTTTTTATAGGATATATCATATATTTTCAACTACTTCAAGTTACTATAGCTCCCAACACGCTAGGATATTCTACCCATGTCTTCATGCCTTAACTAAATATATAATTTTTAGTGTGTTTGTTATCTATCATGCAGGTTACATTATAGTTTCCCTTGTATTTCTTTGATTAGATTAAAGAAAAAAAGGGCTCATAACCATTACAAAATAGCCATAGAGGCCCAATGAGGGGGCTCACTAGAAGTGAGATGGCTAGAAAGTAAGAAAAGAAATAACAACAAACAAACCAGCAAGAAAAACAAACACAGAGTGCAGGATAAAACTAGCAAGGAACAAGACTAGCTGCTAGTCTCTCAAAACCTTAGGGCCACTAATGGCCTACCACTCCTTAGCCATGAAGTGGATTTTCTCATCAAAGGTTAGTGGACCCTTGCATGTAGTTTGGATCACCTCAATACTGGGTGGAGTAGGGCTCCCCTCCTTCTTACCTTTTTTCTTTGAATGTCTAGCATCGTGACCAACCTTAGCTCTGTCCTTTTACCATGACTATTGTAAAGTTCTTGCAGAAAAACTTGTATAGTGACCATGGTGTTTTTGATAGTCTCCTTGTTGTAATCCACAATTTCTTGGAGACACTTCATCGTTTCATCTTGATTACTGTGCATGGTGGCAATTTCCTACTACGACTTCACATTATCATCCTCCATACCCACTAGAGATATGAGCTCATTCACCTCACTCTCCCAATTTGCTCACTCTCCCAATTTTCCCATTTGTCGAAGGACTTAATGAGGAAGGATAACACATCCCAATGCCCACCATCCTCAACCTCACCCAACCAAGATTTCTTCTGATTGGGCATCTTCTCTTCTAGCACTTGGATTTTGTCCTGGGCTATGATGAGTTGGGCCAAGAGCCACATAAGAATATCATTATGAATGTTGATAGCTATCGAAATATCATTCAACTTATGCCTCAGGGGAACACAAGAAGCACAAACATCCTTATCCAAATTGGGCTCACCAGAGGCACCATCCAAATTAACACAAAGGCCCCCTAATCTTTGAGGGTTGGGCAGATTAGTGGCTAAGGGGTTTTGGAAACCTCAAACACATCATCATGGATAGAGGAGCCAGAAAGGGAGTTTCCAAGGGTAGGTTTCCAAGACTCATAATCTAAGCTCTTAGATTTATCAAACCAAAGGTAGAAATGGCAGTGGGATCAAGGAATGAAGCACACTTTTTGGGGTCGAGAGTGGGGTCCTCAGTAATAGAGGTTTTACCATGTGCCTTAGTAATTTTTCAAGTGGTGGATGGAGTCTCCTTAGGGCCACAAGTGGAAAGGGGGCCTTCTAAGGGAATGACAAGGTTTCTAATGACCATGGTGACCATTTTAAAAAAGGCTAGGGAGGGAGAGAGAAAGGCCTAGTGGTGGAAAAGATAAAAATTTAACCCTTGATCGATGGGAAGGGTTTTACTCTTACCTTGAACATCCTTGATAGACTGTTCCAAAGAAGAGAGGACCCAAAAAGAAAAGTTAATTTTGACATTATATCTAAAATGATTTAACATGAGAAAGAGGGGCATGAAACCAATGAAAGTGACACTCCAAACAGACATGCCTCATTAAAACCTCCACAATCTTGCTCCACTCCTCAAGAATGTTGTCTTTGTTGAAACCATTTTGCAACTGGTTAGCATTTTCACCCTTCTTCAGGAACCTGTCCATGTCATTATGGTAATGCCCCTTTGGCTTCCTCGGAATGTAGACCCCATCCAAGGAAAGCCCAATGACCTCTGCAATCAGCTCCATATTCACCTAAAAGTATCACTCACCAATGGTTGTGTTACCCTCTTTCCAAGAGTTAGAAAGATCAATCAATAGACTGGGGTCATGCCCCATCATACCCTCAATAAACAAGGCCAATTTACTATGTTAAAGAATATTCTAAACATCTCTATCATTTTTCCACATCTCATAGGAGGCGGGTTCTTCCTGTACCAAATCACCACCCATATTCACAATCAATAGAGTAAGATGTATAATGCTATAGAAACTACTAGAAGAATTCTAAAGGAAAGGATGAAAAATATTATGAAAAGATTGGCCAAAGGAGATGAAATGCCATAAATTCAATTCATGCTAGTTTTCAAATGGAACTGGAAAGAAATCCAACTCAAGATCAAGGGTGTTGTATTTTTACATCATAAAAAATTAAGTTGTAGACATGTCGAGGGATAAGAGAGATGTTATCCCATATTTTAATTTTAGAAGTGAAGGCACCTAAGTTGGCGAGAGCATCCATATTACAATTTCTATACATGTGAGTAGATCTGCAACTTTCAAGATTCATCATGAAATTTCATGCTAATAGGATATGGTCCCTGAGGGGCAAGCAAGGTTTAGCCATCCCAATCAACATCATTATGGTATTACGGGAGTCACCCTCAATATCCAAGCTGGAGATACTTGCATACATGGCAAGTTGGATACCATGGTAGGCTATGACACCTCCACAAAATTGTAAGTTTAAAATACAAACCGCATATGCCAACATCATTTTCCTATTATGGTCTCTAATGACACCACCCCCACCTGCCCAACTCAGGGTGCCTTTGGCTGACCCATCAAAATTAAGCTTAAGCCAACTGACCTCGGGGGAGGGGGGACTATCTTGTTCTATTTTCATAGATTTGATGTTCTTTTATTTATCCTCTATTTTCATAGGTTTGATCTACTCCTAGAGATATAATTTCAATTCTCATTTCTCTCATAAGGTTATACATCCCAAACTATAGCCTTTATTGATATTCATATTATAATTAGTATGACATTGTTCTTAATCTCATTAAATCAATTTATGGTTACAATCAATTTAAGAAATTTGAGCTAATGAGTGCCTTCAATACCTTTATTGATATTTTAATCATGTCACAAAATAAAATTATGCCCATGTGTTTATATTTATAATGTGTTTTATGCTTCTGAACTATGTGAATTATTTCTAACTTCATGTGTATGATCAACTTTCATAGCTACAATCATGATGGATTGTGTCATTAGTAAATGGTATTAGCAGAAGAAAATGATAATATTAATATTATGTGCCTAATGGTGGAGCTCTTGAGCTTAATGATATCATGTCATGTCCCATGAATTCTAGAGCTCATTATTATTTAGTGGTAGATTTCATACTTGGTGAGTTTGGCTATGTGTTTAGTAGAGATCAATGTTTATCCATGTTGACGAGGTTTGTGCTAAAGGTGGTCTTGAGGACCATTTGATCAATTTTTATATAATCAACCTTGCATTTTTAACATATTTTAAAGATTCTAACATGCTTAGGATCATGAGAACTACCAAATCATAATCAATGTGCACTCGATATTAAGTGCTAGCTATATTAGCTAAGTTATGACTAGGTCACCTATGATGGGCCCATTTATTTCATTATTTTTCATTCTTGAATCATATTAACATATTATCCTATAAGTAGGAGATGTAGTGATAGTATAAATGCGTGAACTACATTTACTCAACTACTAAGGTGCATTATTGTGTTGTTGGCATAACCCTATCAAGGGTTAGAGCTTATTGTTGTTGTTAGATTTTGTGATTTATTGGATGTCTTGGTAGGGTGATTTATATGCTCTCTAGAGATTTTATGAGCTAAAATCAAATGTTTCATGCATATTATTTCTCTTAGATTTTGTGAGATAATAGATGTTTTTATTGGTGTAGATGTAGAACACTCACAAAATTTTGATTTAATCATGTCAATAATTTCTATAGCCATGAGATATTCTAATATGTTTAATGATTAGTGGGGCCTTGCACCTTGAAGGGGTAACTTCTTAATGTATTATAGTGATATTTAATTCATCATTCATCTCAATTTGAGTTAAGTAGACCTTCTATATCTTGTGGTTATTTTTTCCATGAGTTAGGTTGGGGTTGAGATTCCATTAGATCTCATTGGTAGTTTTTTGCTCTTATACATTGATGAGAAGAATTTTATGAACTCATTATATGGTAGTATAAGAATGCATTATAAATATTGTGGGATCAAGGATTTATTATGCCTAGGTTTTTATCAATGCAATGATATGGAGGTATACAATGATAAATGGGATGAATTTTTTTTTATTTGTTTGGAGGATAAATTAATGATATTGTCTTAGGGTTCTACATGAATGAAGGTGAATAATTAGTGTATGCATGACTCAAGTGAATAAAGAGAAGGATGCCACATGAATATGTATGTGGTTGATATAGGTTTGAGGTGTATGTTTAGTGGGAATTATTGATGTTGTATCACAAGGCTTATACTCATGAGCTCATTTTAAAGTGTTCATGACATTTTATGAAGATTTCCATGAATAGATAAAGTTAAAATTTTGAATACATAGGAACAATTTGATGCATGTTGCTAAGGATTGAATTATGCTGGTAGATACTAGTAGGATTATGATTAAATAAAATTTTTGTGAGTGTTTTATTCTTTATAGGTGGTGGTTGCTAAGAATATAATGAGAGATAATCAAAGCTATATTGTGTACCATGGAATTATCATAAAATTAATTATTTACTCCTTCCAACATCCTAAAATTTATTTATTATCAAATCCCAATTTGTAAGATTATTTGTTGTAAGAGATTATAAGAAAAATGATGCAGTTTTTCACTTATAGTGTAAGAGTTTCAATCTAATTAGGACCTCACCTACTCACAATAATCTATTAAATCTAATTGTGCTATATTTTTTGATGAATCTAATTTCTAGTATAGGTTGTTGTCTACTAGGGAGTTTTATTTGTCAATCATCATATAGGAGTAGGAGATCCAACATAGAGTTGAGTTGCTCTAAATATGCATGTGTCTAATATTAAAAGGGTTGGTTGTTGAATCAATACATATATGGTTGACTTAGCATAATCTAGGGGATTAATGGTTATGTTCCATAAATTTTAAGCTATTGGAAGCTATTTTTTATATTTATAAAGGAAGGCATAGTGAAGAATAAACATCACCTTTCTTGAATATTTTCATGGATAATTGATGTATTTAAAGGGTTTAAAGTTATATATGTATCTCAAGTGATATTTTCTATATAATTTATGTTAATATATTAGTTTTTATTCCAATCCTACAAAATTATTAGAAATAATTTGTGATGACCTTTTATTTAATACAAGTGGAGTACTTATAAGTGAAAATGGGTATTTGAAGTAAATTCAAAAATATTAAGTATCTCGCTTGATTTATTTGGTAACTATATGCATGCATTATTGTTGTATGCTAATTTATCTGAATTTTTACCCCTATTTTTAATTTTTTACTCTACTTTTGAGTCAATAGGTACTAGTCTTGATGGATAAATCATCCATATTTTATTTATTCAATCTTTATGTTGTCTTGGTTTATGATTCGATTAGGGTTTCTTGAATCACATGATTTTATATTTAAATTTTTTCTACATTGTTTAATAAATCATTTCATACATATCTATGTAGTGTCTTTCTTGTGAGTATTCCATGTTAGTCATGCATATGGAGGATTAATAAATATATTCTTTATCAATTATTGTATATGTAATTTGATATTTTTTTATATTTACTTAGAGTTGTATGATACTAGTATATGTGATCAAGCACAATTTACTACTTACAAGTAAAGCTCTAGTGTATTAGTGTGCATAGGATACAATTTATTAAAATCCATTTTGTTACATTTTTTTAATAATAACCAAGTTAGATCTCTTGAAACACCATCTTGGGTTTTGTAGAGCCAAAAGTATAAGGGAGTTTCCCACTCTTCCTATTTGGCCTTGCCCCTTATCTAGGTTGACATATATCCTAAATCCTAGATATTTGAGTGTTTTCCCTAGTATTATAGGGTTATTATTTTAAGTTTCAACATAATCTTGAATCCATGTCACACAAACCTCTAAATTTCTCATAGTCCCAAAATTTATGAATTATTACCATGGATTATCTTTTTGGATTACATTGTAGTGTAGAAAATTGTATCCCTCTACATTTTCACACTTGTTTGGACCCTCCTTGCTAAAATCGGGCTTCTTTACGCCTTATTTGGTCCTATTTTGTATCCACAAGCCTTATTTAATGCATCTTTCTAAGGATAATAACGACACATATCAAATAACCAATCATAATTTAATGATTTTGGTTTTTATGGCCCAAATTTAGCGATTTGTGATTTGCAATTAAATTTTACAAAACAACTTGCACTTAACCTTAATTACAATTTTTGTGATTGCAAAATAGAATTGTGTGGTTATGTTCTTTAGTCGTTGAAATTACAGAACTGAGTTCACTTAGTCCTTTACACAACCTAATAACACTAACTAATTACTTAAATGTCATAATTAAAACTTAAAGAAGGAATTAAAGCTAAAAAGAACAAGAGAGAATAGAGAGACGATAAAGAATTTATTAATAGAGTTCACCCATATGTTCGGGCTATGTCTCTAAGTCTGCTTCTCAATGTAGGACAGCTTTATTAATGATGCCAAGCTTTAATTTCCTTTGTACATCATCCAAGCTTCAGACCTGCATTACAATTTCTCTCACAGTCTCTCTCAACACCTAAGACTATTTCGCATTCTCCTTTACTTGCATCCAAGGGATCAGCTTCAATCACCTTAGAATTCCTAATTACACTTCAAGGAATACAAAATACAAAGTCTTTGTGTTTACATCAATCTCCAAAATTACTTTGCCTAAATTCCTCCCAAAAGAATTGATTACCTTCTCAAGAGCAAAAATACCCCCTTTAAATAAATTTACAAATGCTATTATGGGGGTAACAAACATTCATCAAGCCCCTTTTACAATTTTTTTAAAAGCCCCATTAAAATCTACTTTTTATGGTTTCATGTGATTTAAGCCTCTATATAGGCTTCGACCCCTTATATCACTGCCAAAATCCTTTAAAATCAGCTTGTTTCACTTTAAATAGCAACTCTTCCGATTATAATTTCTTGAATCAAGCATGGTGTAGTGGTTGGGCACACTTAATGAAATTTGGGAGGTCGAGGGTTCAAATCACCTGACCCCCTTCTTTAGATTTGTGATTTCTTAAAGTATAAATAGCATTTAGCTCCATATATATAGCAAAGTAGTTGTGTGGTGTAGTGGTAGCACATGAAAATAGGGATAGAGAGGTTAAGGGTTCAAATCCCTCAACCACCTTTTGGACCAACGTGCCATGAATGAGGTTGTCATGGTGCCACGTTGCATTCATTCATTGGGCCATGTGGCTTTTCTTTATTCGCCAATGTTTGGACACATGTTAGTGCCTAATTGTTCCACATCGTCAAACTATGCCACATCACCCTATGCCATGTGTCACCTTCTCAGTGGTCCAAGTCAGCTTTCCACTTATGCATGCCACATCATCATGCTGACATCATCATCTATACCTGGTCAACCTAGTCAATCTTATCCTGCACAACTTTGATTGGCCATAACTTTCTCATAGAGACTTTGATTGATGTGATTCAAGTGGCATTAGAATTGTCTTGATGAGCTATTCGACTTGGTATTGTTTTTGTCCAAATTGGAGATAAAAAAAATTCCTTGATTCTGCCTCTAGAAGCTTTGGTCTCACCAAACTTTGATTGAGCATAAATTTTGCATTTGACCTCCTTTTGACGTGATTCAAAATACATTAGGATCATGTCAATGAGCTCTACCTAATGATGCTAATTTCATTATATTTTGAAACTGTGAAATTTTTAGGTCTTCTAGATCCTCTTGGATCATTCCTCCCAATTCAGAAGCTTTTAGACCACAAAAAGTATGTTTTTATGTAGAATTTAAGTGAGGGAATTGTTGCATCACTTGGCCAGTATCATTTGTCCACGCTGCTAGAATTTTGATCATCTGAACCATCACAAACAAGCTAAAAAATGAGATAGCGTTGGTGATACAATCAACTATATACTCATGTCTTAATATTCTTTGTTGCATCCACCAGCCACATAGAACTAACTAGTAGAATAACAATCAATAATACTGAATAAATTGATGCAAAAGAAAAAGTATCAATATGCTAGATCTATTGAATAGGAACATCATTGAAAATGAGTTATTCAAACCCTCTTTTACCACCTTTGGCTGAAGGCTTAAACTTGCTCACAATTGATCCTCACACTATGTTGTCTATGACATCTTATCATGATTAGAATCTTCATGTTTAATATCACTAGCTATTACAGACATGAGGGTTAAAGCATTGCTTGCATTTACAATCATCTTCAAATGCCTTGTGTTTACAACAGATCTATCATTCTTCATGCGATGAGCTTTCACAATGAATTCAATTCCATCCTTAAACAAATGATACCTATTATGTTCCCTATAGAAAAAAAATGGCCTTTCTGTCATACAAGGACTTCCTAAAACCATCCCACATATGTCAAGTGGAATAACATCTAACTCTACCTCATCTAAAAATTTGGATGTGATTGAAAATTGGAGTTTACATTGTCTCGACACATGTAACTGAGCATTATCATGAACCCAACCCAATGGATATGGTTTTCGATGAGGTTTTTTTAATCCCAATTGCTTAACAACTTATTCAGAGATTAAGTTCACTTGTGATCCACTATCTATGAGTGTATCAATTTTACTCTATTTTACAATAGTCCTTATATGAAACAATTTGTTCCTTTTATTTTCATCAGGGACCTTATTACACTTTAAAGAAGAAGCAAGGGAACTAGCACTGGCAACAAGAATGATACCTTTTATACCCACAACTGTTATCTTGGCTTCATCCTTGGAATTTGATTTGAGGTCCTACATGATAGCTGCAGTCTTTTCCTTACCCTTTCGATCCTCGAACCACTTCAATTTCTAATTAGGATGCAATTTCCAACACTTTGTATCTTTGTGCTCTTTCTTTTTGCAATGTGAGCATTAACACTTTTCCTCCTCTTTCTTCATGGAAGTTGTCTGTTGCATTTCCTTCTTCCCTTTCTTGTTTCCTTTTTGCTTAACGGATTCCATTAAGAAACTATCATCGCTATTCTTCATGCATGTTTCAAGATGAATGGATTGCACACTAACTTCATCAAGGCTAGTTGGATTGAACATAAGTATTGTATGCCTCAAATTTTCATGTAATCCACCTATATACTTCAAAAAAAATTCTTGCGTGTATAATGGAATGCCCAAAATTAAAGCTCTTTTTCTAAATTCAAGTATATATTCTTGTACACTTTGTCCTTTCTCTTGCCTTAATGACTTCCAATTCATTACTACTGGTTGCATGTGACCTAATGGATAAAATTATTTCTTAAGTGCAACTATAAACTCAAACAAGAAGAAATAATTTTACCATATCGACTAAGATCTTGAGTTTTTCTCTCCCACCAAATTAAGGTTGTGCCTCCTAGGCGAAGAGTGGCCAATTGGATCTTTGAAGTATCATCAGAAAAATTTTGAATCATGCAATAAACTTCAATCTACTTTATTGAATTATCAAGTTTCTCTACATCTAGTTCTCCATTATAAGTTTGCAATTCAGCTTTAACATCAAGCTTTAACAAAGGTGTATTAGATTTAGGTTGCACAAGTTGTTTCTTCTTTGAAGATGAAGTAGACGAAGAAGATGAAGAAGATGAAGACGGAGGTTCAGGAGGGTCACCACCACCTCCTACTCCTTTACCTTTGTCATCTTTTGAAGAGGATTCACCTTTCTTCTTCTTCTTTTTGTTCTTGTACAACTCTTCCACCATCATCTTCATGTCTAGGAATGCTTTGCAAAAATGTTCTTCATTCTCAAATATTTCAATATTAAGAGATTTTCCTTCTTCCAATTTTTCCATGGTTTGTCTTTGAGTAACTCACCTTGATCCAATCTCTCAATTAATCTCCTCAAGTGCACCTTCTTTGAGCTCTTTAATTTCAACATGGTTAACATCCACCACTTGCAATTTTTCTTGTTAAACTACTCTGATACCAAACTTGATTTGTAATTAAAGGTTTACAAAACAACTTGCACTTAACCTTAATTACATTTTTCCTAATCACAAAAAAAAATTGTGTGGTTATGTTCTTTAGCCATTAAAATTACAGAATTGAGATCACTTAATCCCTTACACAACCTTATAACATTAACTAATTACTTAAATGAAGTAATTAAAACTCAAAGAAGGAATTAATTCTAAAAAGAACAAGAGAGAATAGAGAGACGATAAAGAATTTGTTAAAAGAGATCACCCATATGTTTCAGCTACGTCTCTAGGTCTGCTTCTCAATGTAGGACCGCTTTATTAATGATGTCAAGATTTAATTGCCTTTGTACATCATCCAAGTTTCAGACCTACATTACAATTTCTCTCATAGTCTCTCTCAACACCTAAGACTCTTTCACATTATCCTTTACTTGCATCCAAGGGATCGGCTTCAATCTCCTTAGAATTCCCAATTACACTTCAAGGAATACAAAATACAAAGTCTCTATGTTTACATCAATATCCAAAATTACTTTTCCTAAATTCCTCCCAAAAGAATTGATTGCCTTCTCAAGAGCAAAAATACCCCCTTTAAATTCATTTACAAATGCTATTATGGGGATAACAAACATTATTTCCCCATATCTCTAAAATTAAAATCACAAATCTTTTAATATATGGCTCATATTCATCGAGCCCCTTTTACAATTTTTTTTAAAAAACCCATTAAAATATTCTTTTTATGGTTTCACATGATTTAAGCCTTTATATAGGCTTCAACCCCCTTATATCATTGCTAAAATCTTTTAAAATTGGCTTGTTTCACTTTAAATAGCAACTCTTCCATTTATAATTTTGTGAATCATGCATGGCACGGTTGTTGGGCACACTTAATGGAATTTGGGAGGTCAAGGGTTCAAACCATATGAGCCCCTTCTTTATATTTGTGATTGTTTAAAGTATAAATAGCATTTAGCTCTGTATATATAGCAAAGCAATTGTGTGGTGTAGTGGTGGTGCATGAAAATAGGGATAGAGAGGTTGGGGGTTTGAATCCCCCAACCACCTTTGGGACCAATGTGCCATGAAGGAGGTTGTCATGGTGCCATGTGGCATTCATTCATTGGGCCATGTGGATCTTTTCTATTCACCAACATCTGGACACGTTTCAGTACCTGATTATTGCACATCTTCAAACTATGCTACATCACCCTATGCCTTGTGTAACCTTCTCATTAGTCCAAGTCATCTTTCCACTTGTGCATGCCACATCATCATGCTGACGTCAGCATCTATACATGGTCAACCTGTTCAACCTTTTCCTGCAAAACTTTGATTGGCCATAAATTTCTCGTATGGACTCCAATTGGCGTGATTCAAGCGGCATTAGAATCGTCTCGACGAGCTCTTCGACTTGGTGTTGTTTCCATATGATTTGGAGATGATCATTTTTTTTTCCTTAAGTCTGCATCTAGAAGCCCTGGTCTAGCCAAACTTTGATTGAGCATAACTTTTGCATCTAACCTCCTTTGACACAATTCAAGTTGCATAAATATCGTGTCAACGAGCTCTATCCAATGATGTTGGCTTCGTCAAATTCTGAAACTGTGAAATTTTTAGGTCTTTTGGATCCTCTTGGATCAATCTGGAACTCATATGCCACCTTAGGCATATGGGTCTCAACTAAGTTTTGAGGCCTAACTGAATTTGGCATAGAACTTAATAATTCTTAAAATTTGTGTCCCAAGCTTAGCCTACTAGGACTCATATGCCCCAACTGGCATATGAGTCCCTGATGCAAGAGCATCTACCAACATTAACAAACCTTCAAGGGTACTTCTGACCCTAATCACAAATCATGAGAAGATCCACTTACCATTCACTAAATTCACATAAACTTTCAACCAAAATCCACATCCTTGTATCTTGAATCCACATAGCCACAAGGCACCAAGTCACCAAATCTTGTTTCCAAACTTGAACAGACCTTAACTTACCTTAAAAATCTTCATATAGAATGAATACAAGCAAAAACTTTGTTAGAAACCTCTGAAATAACCAACTCATTCAGCATGCACCAATTTACCCTTCATTGCAACTTACTTTCACAAGGAAAAAAGACAACAAGCCAACCATTCTTGCTTCTAATATTTAACTAGACTTCCAAGACACTTCAAACATCATCATTTCAATTGGAAAAAACCAAATATATAGCCTTATAACCCTATTTTATCAGATTCATGAATTCTTGCACTCAAAGGCCAAACTTCTAGTAGTAGTCAAAGAATACTAAATTGGGTGAAACTTTCAAACCACATTGAATCTCCACAAACCAAGACCAGATTCTAGGACCCATTTGGGCCTACTTTAGCATACTTAAACAGAAGGTACACTTGTTTTGAAAAATATATGAGAATAATTGACTGTCCCGCAAACACAAGAGCCTCAATTAGGCATAAATTACAAAGCAACTACCATCAATTCAACTTACCAACCTTAAATAACCTCAAACAGTCTTATATCAGGTTTCAAAACCTCCAAATCAACCATCTTCTCAAAGGAAACCACTTACTAGAGCAGCAAATAACGAAAAACTTAATTTGGGCTTAAACCGTGCTTCTTTCAATGAGGGTTTGTAGAAAGTATGCCTTCCAAACCTCATACCAACTTGCCACACCCCCAAACATGCTGGAATATGTCTGAATAAACTCTAGGAATTGTTTCCCAACCTTCTTCTTTGCCATTTCTTCAAACTCCAACTTGTAGGCATCGCTTTTTGCATGGAAAACATAGAAAATCTGTGAGGGCAGCAACATAAACCTTGAAATCCAACTTCCCCAATACCTGAAATCATGAACAAAACAAAGAAAAACCTATCCTAACCCATTCCACTGAATTCCTAAGCCTACTTCAGTGGAATGGTTGCCATATACGTATTAGACTCTCAAGCCCTTGCTTTTGAGGGTTACAGGCAGTTTCTTGGAAAATCTACTCTTTACCACTCTAAACTTAATTTGAGTCCTTCAAATCAATTCCTAAAAGTAGCTAACACCTTACAAAATGAAATATAATCAAGATAATGGCCTATGAGATACTGCACTAATCATACAAGGTCTGAAATCTAAAGAGAAACGCTAAAAAAATGCAGTTAACAGTACTTTTATTGCCAAAATTGTTCAAGATATAATATCTCCATCCTTTGCTCACCCTCACAATGCCTTAAATAGATGTTCACATCTGTTATGACAATTTCCCTTTCATTTCCCAATGACTAACAACCTTCCTAACAAAATGACTCTACAACTTCCCCTTGCAATTTTGCATTTTTACAATTTTTGCAACTTTTGTCATTTTTGTAGACTTACATTCTTGGCCTCCTAGAAACCTATCAAAGACTCAATTACATATGAATGGGCCCTCACATGGCCATCTTACAATGTTTTACATTTGACAATTCAAATTTTACATTTTTTCCTATTTGAGGCATATAAGCACAAGGTGCTCCTACACCAAACAACCAACCTAAAAAGCTTTCCAAGTCCCTTTGGAAATGTATTGCACCCATCTTGATTCTTCATGTTCTGGAAATCATTCGCTTGAATCTTTCTCTTGTCTTTGCCTTGGTTCCCACCTTTTGTCTTCAACTCTTCTTCACTTTTCTTTTTCTTTTCCTTGTCTTTCTCTACTCATCAGGTTCACTAATCACTTTTCTCATTGAAAAGGACACAGGACTGTCCTTTCTTAGCACTGAACTTTCCTCTAAGTTTTTCTCAACCAAGTACACAGGACTGTCCTTTCACATTGCTTTTCTAAGCAATCTTTCCTCAACCTTCTCTAGACCTTCCTATCTTCATCTTCTCATCTAATCCCATTAGTAGAGTACTCTTCAAAATGACTTTGAACGCTTCAAATGGCTACAAAATCTTCTAGTGCTACTTTAGTCAAATATCCATCTCCCTCACTGCTTCACCACACAACTTCAACAAACCATCCATCTTACCCAACAGTAGATCATGGAAGACGCCTCACTCTCTCTATGCACCTTCTACCTAGCCTAATCTCCATTGGAGGATGGTGAATACAGACCTCAACTTTTCTGCCAACACACAACTTCTCAGAACTCTTCCTCTCTACAACTTAGATGGATCAAGCACTTGCAACCAACCAACAACTCAACAACAACTTAACCAACCAAATCAGCTAGCTCTGATACCATATGATACAAGAGAATCTACCAACATCAATAAACCTTCAAGAGTACTTGTGACCCTAATCACAAATCATGAGAAGATCCACTTACCATTCACTAAATTCACATAAACTTTCAACCAAAATCCACATCTTTGTATCTTGAATCCACATAGCCACAAGGCACAAAGTTACCAAATCTTGTTTCCAAACTTGAACAGACCTTAACTTACCTTAAATATCTTCATATAGAATGAATATAAGCAAAAAAGTTGTTAGAAACCTCTGAAATAACCAACTTATTCAGCATGCACCAATTTACCCTTCATTGCAACTTACTTTCACAAGGAAAAAAGACAACAAGCCAACCATTCTTGCTTCTAATATTTAACTGGACTTCCAAGACACTTCAAACATCATCATTTCAATTGGAAAAAACCAAATATATAGCCTTATAACCCTATTTTATCAGATTCATGAATTCTTGCACTCAAAGGCCAAACTTCTAGTAGTAGTCAAAGAATACTAAATCGAGTGAAACTTTCAAACCACATTGAATCTCCACAAACCAAGACCAGATTCTAGGACCCATTTGGGCCTACTTTAGCATACTTAAACAGAAGGTACACTTGTTTTGAAAAATATATGAGAATAATTGACTGTCCCGCAAACACAAGAGCCTCAATTAGGCATAAATTACAAAGCAACTACCATCAATTCAACTTACCAACCTTAAATAACCTCAAACAGTCTTATATCAGGTTTCAAAACCTCCAAATCAACCATCTTCTCAAAGGAAACCACTTACTAGAGCAGCAAATAACGAAAAACTTAATTTGGGCTTAAACCATGCTTCTTTCAATGAGGGTTTGTAGAAAGTATGCCTTCCAAACCTCATACCAACTTTCCACACCTCCAAACATGCTGTAATATGTCTGTACAAACTCTAGGAACTGTTTTCCAACCTTCTTATTTTCCATTTCTTCAAACTCCAACTTGTAGGCATCACTTTTTGCATGGAAAACATAGAAAATCTGTGAGGGCAGCAACATAAACCTTGAAATCCAACTTCCCCAATACCTGCAATCATGAACATAACAAATAAAAACCTATCCTAACCCATTCCACTAAATTCCTAAGCCTACTTCGGTGGAATGGTTTCCATATACGTATTAGACTCTCAAACCCTTGCTTTTGAGGGTTACAGACAGTTTCTTGGAAAATATACTCTTTACCACTCTAAACTTAATGTGAGTCCTTCAAATCAATTCCAAAAAGTAGCTAACACCTTACAAAATGAAATCTAATCAAGATTATGGCCTATGAGATACTGCACTAACCGTACAAGGTTTGAAATCTAAAGAAAAATGCTGAAAAATGCAGTTAAGAGTACTTTTATTGCTAAAATTGTTCAAGATACAATATCTCCAGCCTTTTCTCACCCTCACGATGCCTTAAATAGATGTTCACATCAGTTATGACAACTTCCCTTTCATTTCCAAACGATTAACAACCTTCCTAACAAGATGACTCTACAACTTCCCCTTGCAATTTTGCAGTTTTTAAAATTTTTGCAACTTTTGTCATTTTTGAATACTTGCATTCTTGACCTCCTAGAAAACTATCAAAGACTCAATTACATATGAATGGGCCCTCAAATGGCCATTTTACAATGTTTTACATTTGACAATTCAAATTTTACATTTTTGCCTATTTGAGGCATACAAGCACAAGGTGCTCCTGCACCGGTCCCACTTAGCTTGGTACTAATTTTGAATTAAATTCTTGGTGGGATTTTATTCTCCTAGATCTGATGTCAGCTTGTAGTGTTGTAATTTTAGGAAATTTAGCATAAACAAGTATAAATACAAGGTTATTTCATATACTTTCTCCAAACACATCCTAACAATTCAAGTATTCAAGCACTATAGAAAATTTATGATCAATAGAGTTTACAAGAGCTTTCAAGAGTTGATTATCAAGTGTTTTGGAGCTATATTCAAGATTCAAGCATCATGTCAAAGTCATCATGCATTATGTTTATTTTTTAGCTAACATTTGTGATGTAGGTTCTTATGATTCAAGCAAGCATTCAAGTCAAGATCCATAACATACAAGCAAGAGTCAAGATCCAAATTCATGCTAGCCATTACATACAAGATTGCAGCCTTTTGTTCAAGGGTTTGGTGAGTTACAACATAGCTAATTTATTCATTCATCATTCCTTCATTTTATTTCATTTCATTTCAAGGTTTGATTACCAAAATGGGGTTTGACCAAGGCAAACCCCTATCCACTAACAAAACAAAAAAAATTCCCTCTTTGATGTGTGATTTGCAGACTTAGGTTGGAGATCCATTGAAAAGCATGTTTGGAGAAAGTTGTCAAAGTTGTCATCTACATTGCAAGATCACAAAAAGTCATCTACAGAGCAGAATTATGAGTTTCAGACCTAAAGATCAAAAGGGAGAGAAGCTATAGGAAGTCATTAGAGGATATCAGTGTTTTAGATCAATCCTCATACTGGGACTAAATCGACACCTATGGTGTATGAGTCCTAGTATACCTATTTTCAAGCATTTTCTGCAGATCTTGGTTTAGCAATTTCAGATTTCGATTTTGGCCTAAAACCTTAAATTGGGACTAAATCTCCCCTACTGGTGTATGAGTCCCAATGTGCATTAAAATTCATATTTTTAGGAGTGTAGACCTTAATTCAAGCATCTTTAGTTTTCCAAGTGCTCCTCTGTCCTTTCTTAGTTCATTATTTTGATATTCGGTTTCATATCTTTAGTTGCATAGTTAAGTTTGCATATGATTTGCATCTTCTTCTTTCCAAGCCCTTGCTTGGTGGTGAATCCCCTTTTATCTTTAATCATACCCCTAGGACACCCTATTACAGATCTCTTTTCCCAATTCCATCCTTCGATTGAGATCTCTATGGTTTCCTTTAATGAAACTTGAAGGAAATAGGTGGAGGAACCCTAATCACCCTTTAGTTCTATCTCCCAAAAGATAGAGCACCCATTTTCTTCATTTCATACATAAAATGGAAAAACTCCATACAAGCATGGCACTCTAAATGTAAACCAAGTTTAGTCTCACAAATATTTATCAAGAGGTGTGTTACTAATCATACATATAAGTAGAGAATAAACTAATCATATACTATCATGGAACAAAGAGATGTAAACAATTTGATTTAAAATATTTTTTCTTTCACCATTTTAAACCATTTCCTATTCTATAGCAAATAGATTCAAGGTTTATAATGTTAAATTTGAGATTTAACATCAAGTATCAATGAAACTAAAAATATAGTCATAAATAATTTGTTTAAAATAGAACAGAAATCATATAAATTTCATACTTTAATCATCCACTTCCAATCAAAACTATCATTTACATTAAGTAAAAGACCACTTTCAATCCTTTATAATATTTTATATCACCCTCATTCCAACTATTCCTCAATGTAACAACTCAATCAATGTTACTTGAGGAGTCCTATGGCACACTCACAAACTCCCTCAAACATTTTCATTTATAATTAGGACATATAATGGCGGAGAGGTCTTTGCATATCTAAACCTTCCCATGATTCATAAAATGCATTTCAAATCTTATAATGAAATAATTAGTTTCTTATAATTTCTTTAGGACTACCCTTGTATAAGAATTTGAGTGTTGAACAATTTTGATAATATCTTAAAATAAAACATATAGAGCTAACAAACTGTCCCTAGAACTCATAACATGCCATTAATTTTTAGCAACCTAGTGCCCTACAACAAACACCATCAGTCTATTTCAAGCATGTGAATAGCTTTGGAAACATGATAACTAGATTTGATTATTGATTGTTGGTTACACCAATTAGAATAATAATAAAAACCTTGGATTTGTTAATGTGGGGAAACTAGAGGAAGTGGTGTTCTTCAATTGAATACAAACTCATTGTTAGTCCTATTTTTTTCATTTTTTTGCTTTGAAATTAATGCAAGACAGATACCCATGTATTATAGATCAAATTTATCTTGACTGCCACACATAACATACGCATTACTACAAATGTCACATGCACTTTTCATATCATTTATTCTAAGAATGGCCCTTATAAATGGTTCTATGGTTGTTGAAATAATAATAACCTATTGAATTTATAACATTACATTACTAAAGGCCCACAATACTCCATTTAGCGCATTGCCCTATATTTTGAAAACCACCTATGAATTCACCTTTCCTACCATATTCTTTGTTGTAGCAAAAAAACCTAGAACCATGACATTATTCTCATTAAAATATCCTTAATACTTAAATCCTTTGGATTGTAGAAAACTGGATAGTGTAGGTGGGCATAATAAAATAACTCATTGCTAAGTACCCAATAAAGGATAATTTAATTTCATCACAATTAACATTATATCATAACATCATTTGAACAATCAAGGGTATTCTTAGTAGACATATTAGGTCCACCACTACTAGTTGTTAGAAATACATAGCTTCCTATTAATCATCACATACATGGAATTATTTATATCGATTCTATTGGTCCTTTAGACTAATCAAGGTTATTGATGCAAGAGCATCTGAGTTCACAAGCAATCCACATAACCAAAAATATATTTTCTTTTCATGTTCAATAATTTGCATTTTTGGTGTAGGTTTGAGCTTCAAGAGCATATTGTGAAGTGTTATAAGGATATTATTATTCGTGAGGAATTCACTTCTATTTCATACATCAAGGTCAAATGGGGTGTTTAATGTGATTTATAAAATTGCACAATTTCAAGGTTTTAAGGGTTGAAATAGTCTAGCTACCATGGTGGAAGGGAATTTTGAAGGAAAATTAATTAAAATTAGTTAATTTTCTCAATTTGTATGCCTAGTGAAGTATGCATAAGACAGGTGACTCTTAGCATAATTCCATTTTGGTCTTATTCTTTAAATTTTGGTTCCTAAAATGGAGAAAAAATGAGTATTTTTTAGAAAACAAATTAATGAATTCAATTTCCAATTTGGCGTTAATGAGCATGACTTGATTATTGATTTTATCTATTTTTAAAATACATATACAATAACAAGATGTTTGATATGGTACAAAAACTTTGGATGATAGTTTTGGAAGCAACAAACTATGTTTTATTTCATTTTCTATATGGATTTTAAGGGTCAACGAAAGAGAAGATTTGGAAACCAAGTTTTGATGTTTCACATAGTTGAAACCCTTTTTAAATACAACCTTTAATGGTGCAAGAGACATCAATTAGAAGCAGCAAGTTTGAGGAAAGAATTTGCAGGTTGCTCTAGAGGATTGCATGAAGGAAGGTGTAGAAAATTAGCTTTCCAAGAGGAGAGGAATAGAAGAAGAGAAGAAAAAGGTTGTAGGTGTGTTTTATGCATTAAAGGAAGCCATGGGAGTTGTAGGATGAAGGGAAATATCAGATTTAGAAAGAGGAGTGAAGCCAAGAAATTTGAATGCAAAAGAATTTGAAGATTTGAAGGCATGAAGTGCCTAAAAACCCTTGTAAAATTCTTGAATTTTATTTCTTGTTGAAATCCTCACTATATGTAATTGTTCTTGAGATTCTTTTTGTTTGGATGTATAGTTTAAAGTGATAATAAAGATATGTTTCAGGTTTTGTTACAAAATATATGTTGTCCTTGATATATGTGGAAGAAAATGGGTTGGATGAGATATTAAGGCTACAAGATTGGGTAGTTTGATAAGACCCCCTAGTCTTGCCTGCATCAAATGGTACCAAAGCAAGTATGATGCTAGAATGTGTGTGAGGAGAAGGATTTTAGATTTGAGAGAGCTAGGGTTTGATGAGTTATGAGTATTTGTTTTTTCTAATTATTTTGGGTTGTCCTCCAATAGAGATAAGGTTGGGTAGAAGATGTACAAATTTTCTCCACTATGTGAAAGTGGGTAGAGGGGGGTTTGAGAGGTACATCTTTTAGAATCTTTTTGAGTAGAGGATAGTTGTGGTTTTGTGTAAGTTTTTTTGTAAATTGTGAGTGGGTTGAAAGTGTTTGTATAAATGACAAGGAAGAAGAGTATAAGGTTGGCCTTGGGTAGGACTACAAAAATTTATTTTATTGAGAGGAGAGAAATAATTTTAGAGGAAAAGAGTTGGGATATTCAAAATAAGTGTGCAAAAATATCTAGGAGGTTAGATGTCTTGGAGGAAAGTATTATGAAAGGAAGGATGAAAGAAAAAGGAAAGAAGATGGGAGAAGTTGACTCCTATAATTTTTCTAATGCTATTTCATCTGTAGGTAGAAGAGAAGATGAAGCAAAGATTCCAATAGATAGCAATGAAAATAAGAAATTGTGAAAGGGGATGAAAAGGAAAGAATAATATTTCAGTCAAAGAATGTCTTTTAGAAGGCGTGTAAGTGGATGATATTGCAGCAGTGGCATGTCTTAGTAAAGGTATGGATATTTTGATGAATGAGGATGTGAATGGAGAAGATGTTGCAGCAATAGAAAAAAATGTGAAAATAGAGATAATGGTTAATATTTTTCATTTTTATGATGATGAAGATGATGTTGAGTTGTGTGTAGATGAGATGATGAAAGTAGAAGAAGAGATTGATGAATGGGTAGAAAGAAATTTAAATGGGTGTAGAGAGGAAGTTCAAATAGAAATCCTTAGTTTCCATGATATTGCTAATTTGTATGCAAGTGTTGTAGGGGATAGTGTAGATAAACATTGGTGGAGGAGGAAAGATTGTGGTGGGTTGGATCCCACAAGAGAAGAGAAGATAGAAAAATGTATTTGGTGGAGGAGCTTCATATATGGTGGAAAAATTTCCAGAAGTGAAAGAGGGATTGGTAAACACATTCTACAAAGGAAGATAGGAAGAGTTCCAAGTATGTGTTGGAAAAGGAGAAGAAATGATTTTTTATGGTACCTATGAAAGTATTGGAGTATGTTGCAAATAGTTTATTATTTGAAAGTGTGGTTCAACCACTCAACTCCATTTTGTGAGCCATGCTTACAAACTTCTTACCCAATGTGTTCAATGCAGGAGCATCTAGGTTCACAAGTAATCCTACATCACCAAAAATATATTTCCTTTTCATATCCATTCTTTTGCATTTTTGGTGTAGGTTTGAGCTTTAAGAGAATATTGTGAAGTTTTGTAAGGATGTGATTATTTTTTAGGACTTTATTTCCATTTCATACATCAAGGTCAAGTAGGGTGTTTAATGTGATTTATAAAATTGCATAATTTCAAGGTTTTAGGCGTTGAAATGGTCTATTTACCATGGTGGAAGGGGATTTTGAAGGAAAATTAATTAAAATTTGGATTCCTAGGGAAGTGTGCATAAGATAAATGACTCTTGGCATTCCATTTTGGTCTTATTCTTTCAATTTTGGTTCTTAAAATGGAGAAAAAACTAGTAAGTTTTAGAAAATAAATTAATGACTTCAATTTCCAATTTGGGGTAATGATAATGACTTGGTTATTAATTTTATCCATTTTTAAAATGCATATACAATAGCAAGATGTTTGATATGGTATAACAACTTTGGACGATACTTTTGGAAGCAACAAACTATGTTTTATTTCATTTTTTACAAGAATTTTAAGGGTCAACAAAGGATCATATTTGGAAGCCACTTTTTGGTGTTTCACTTAGTTGAAACCCTTTACAAATACAAACTTCAATGGTTTTAAGAGGCAACAATCAGAAGCAACAAGTTTGAGGAAAGAATTTATAGGTTGCTCAATAGGATTGCATGAACAAAAGTGTAGAAAATTAGCTTTCCAAGAGGAGAGGAATAGACTAAGAGAAGAAAAAAGTTTCAGGTGTGTTTCATGTATTAAAGGAAGCCATAAGAGCTATAGGATAAAGGGAAATATTATATTTACAAAGAGGAGTGAAGCAAGAAATTTGAAGGAAAAATACTTTGAATATTTAAAGGCATGAAATGCCTAGAAACCCTTGTAAAATTTCTGAATTTTATTTCTTGTTAAAATCCTCACTATATGTAATTATTCTTGATGAATTTTATTGTTTGGATGTACATATAAATGTGATAATAAAGATATGTTTCAAAATTTGTTACAAAATATATGTTGTCCTTGATATATGTACAAGAATGTGGGTTGGATGAGATGCTAAGGCTACAAGATTGGTAAGTTTGATAAGACCCCCTAAATCTTGACTATATTAGTTCTTGATATAGATGCCACATGCATCATATACTTGCATGTGGCCTATTTAGAATAATTCATGAGGAGCCACCACCATCACTAATGTAGATCTATGTGGCATCAAGAAATGGTCCACAAAACTAGGATCCATATACATCACCACATCATCAATAGTCAACCAATAAGAAATTATTGGGTACACATTACATCTAGGCCATGTTGAATACACGTTATGAATATTAAAATCCTTAGTGCATAGATGATGGCTGGGAATGATTGGCTTGGCCAACTCCCTAATACAAAGTGGAATTTCTACTAGGTAGTAAATTAATTACCACGCATTTAAAAGTCATTCACCACTTAGATAGTAACTATCACTCACTAGTGAATGTCAAAGATAAATGGAATTGAGCCCCATAAATATTATAAGGGTCTTGCTATTTTTCTATATAGCCACATGACATAATAAATATGGTCCATAAAATCTAGTCTCAACTAAGATATGAACACAATTGAGTTTTTCCTAAGGAGGATATGCAACATTTACCTCATATACTACTTATACACATTGAGATAACCATAGATATATTATATAATGATAACGAACATGAAATGTGTGAAGATCAAATGATTGATGGTAAGAGTGAGCAAGATCTAATGAACAACACTTAATGAATAGCGAACATGTATTTATGTGAAATTATTAATAACATAGTGCTAACTCCATTTTACATACTGCTAACTGCATTTTACATAACCACTACCTATCAATGTATACATACTTTGAAAATATGAAATTGACACCATAACATAGGACCCCAACCTTAGCACTAATAATAAACACACATTCAATGGTAATACTATACATGGAATGGAGACTAAAGGTTACACTAAATACCTTGAGTCTCATGACAATCTTGTGAGCCTAACCATGAATTTTGATGGCCCAACCATAAATGAAAAGAGATTTGATTATCATGTTAGGCTCATCCTATAATAATTAACCTAAGATATAATTCAAAACCATGAGTTCTCAAGAGTTTTTTGAGATGGAAGGTTTAGTCTTACAAACCTAATCTAGACAATAATATTAATGTATTGAATTCAAATCTTCTCCTTTCTATATTTAACCTAAACTTAATATGTGTTTTCTTGGCCCATAGTTTCTATTTTTTTATCTTAAATTAGAAATTATTATTTTTTATGTAGAGGCCCTTGTTTGCTAGATGTAGTATGAACAAAAAATTATTAGATCATAAACACAACTAGTCTAGCTAGAATACCTTCTTTTATAAAGAATGAATAGAATTGGACTTGTTTCATTGGTTTATAGTTATAAATGTGGGTACATTGAATTGTTGTTAAGAATGCATTTAGGGAATTGGTTCTATGTTAAGAATGTATTTCTGCATGGTGAGTTAAAAGAAAATATGTATAGAATAACCATAGAGAATTGTGAACCAAGTGAAAAGAATCTTATTCCCAAGTTTCTATTTTTACTTTGATTGAAGCACACACTTATATTATGTTTCATACCAATATTGATGAGTACTTATAGTAGGAAGGTTTTACAAAAAATATCTCTAACCTATTTTTTGTGTTGAAATTGTGATGCTTGATTTTAAATATATTTTTATTTGGATTACATAACAATTAAAATTAATTATGTCTTAATCATTTCATGTTTCAAACCTGTTTGCAAGATATTTCTTCATAATGTGTTGATGAAAATATCAAGTCTTATTTTTCCATATATTGTATTATGCATGTCTTACCATTTGACAATCATCAATGTCAAATTTATGAATATTAAAGTTTTAAGCAATTCTTCCTAAAATTTTATCCATCAATCAAATCAATATTCAAAAGAAATGTGACATTCTCTTTGCTTTAGTTTAATACCCTCATCTTATAACTAGTAGTTAATCTATGTGAATGAATTTATATATATTATAATATTTCAACTTATTTTCCTATGTATTAGTTTTTTGTCTATTGAACATTATTTAATAATCAATCAAAATTATTTATTATAAAAATTACATATAATTTTATCCTCATAACTACTATCTCTTTTACAATTGTATGGAATTTAATTTTCTAGCGACAATGATGATATAAACATATTTTAACCTAAATTAGCTATAAAAAAATACCCAAATAAGATAAGGTCTTGTACAAGTCATTTATATGGAAAAATGAAGTAGTAAAATGTTCATACTTGAGTTCATAAATAATGTATGACTTTTCCTTGAAGAACTATCCTAAGAAAAAGACACATAATTTATTAAATTACTTGTGAATATATTTTAAAATAAATACTTAATTATGTCTATTACACTTAAAAAATAATATTATATTAAATTTATAAAAAATAATATAAAAGTTTTAAAATTTATTGGTAAATAAAACCATAAAAAGTATTTTAAAGTAAATTTTTTAAGTATAGATTGAGTTGATGAATTATATTGTATTTGAATTAAGAATAAATTTAATTATAAATGTATATCTACTTGAAAATAATATAAAATATACAAACATAATTTTCTTGAAAATAATTTATAAAAAATTTAAACATAGAAATTATATTTTATTTAAAATATTTTTAAAATATTTAGTTATATTAATATAACTTATTACATTATTTATTTTTATAATATAATCTTATTATAATTTGATTGTTTGATAATAAGTATTACTTTTCTCATAGAAGTAATAGTAATAAATATTTTCTATACAACTCAAAATAAATAATACATTTTAATAGAATAAAATCTACTAATCAATAAAATAAAATTAAGAAATAAAAAATTCAACATTCTAAATATATTAAATTTGTTATTTAATATATTTTACATTAAAACTATTTCATATATATTAATATTTTTATCTTGTTTACTTCTAAAATTTGATATTAAATCTATTATTTTTAGTTATATATATATACATAAACTTAGTCTAATATATGGACATTTACTAAACTAAAAGAGTGAAGAATCTTCTATAATTTGTTTTTCTATGTTCAAATGATTTATTTATAATAGTATATTTTTTAATTTAACTGTGTATAATTTATTTACAGTTCAATCCAGAAAAAACACACTGTTATCAAAATGGACTAGAAATCTTTAATCATTTGGTGAATGGTTTAGGCTGGGTAGAGGCAAGATTTTATCGTTGGACGTATAATGTATGTTATTATACATTCTATGGATACCAGAAAGATATTTAGTAGTAGAACGGATAAAGCTGGTAAGCCCAGTATGTAAAGAGTGCATGGCTCTCATAAAAAAAAGCTTGTACAATTCAGAGACTGTTTATGGGCAGCAGATATCATATACAACAGACAGTCAGCATTCTGTACCAATTGGAATGTGACACTAAAACTCATAAACTTTGAGCCAAGAAGTGCATCCCTAACTATCCTCCATTTAGAGAAGCTGCTCGGTAACACAATAGTCACTTAGTTTCCAATAGTATCTGCGGCCGCTATATTATTTGTAGTCAAATACTTTCATTTTCTTTGTGTAGAGAAGAATCCATCCATGCATTTTTCTGAATTCAAACTTGAAATATCTGTGAAGTTAGTTCGAAGATGGTCTTACGGTTCTACGGTTTGTCGGTTTCTATATGAGTTGTATATAAGCATTTTGAATGACAAGGTGAACAACAGTTTGGTATGAGGTTTTAAAGTAGAATGGAAGCTGATGTTTTTCAGTAATTCATCATAAAAGATAAACTATTGATTATGTATTCTGTCTACACAGACTAAAAATATTCAGCATTCTGGGAAAAGATAGGTATTAGTTGGATATTTCTTTCGCTGTCAATACATAATTAGAGTTCTCCATTTTCTTTGGGTAGCTTAAACCTTGCAAGGTTTTAAGTGTATTTACATTAACCGTTTTACTGGCAGAAAAATTCCGCTTGAAACAAACGCTTTGACCAAAAGATTGGCCGCCTTACAAACCCTAATTTCGTTGTCCTTGTATGCCGTTTAGTTATTGATGCCTGATTTACCATCAATGAAATAGGATCCATTGCAGGCAATCGGTCGACTGTTATAAATGATGGGATTCTTTTGACGCAAGATTGTGAAGGACGAAAGGTCATCTGCATTTGCAGATGATGCGAGCTCTCATTCAAATGTCTCCTCACTACAAGCTCCAGTAGTACGACTTTTCAAGCTAATTTGTGTGCTGTTGAGGCAGAAAGGACCTACAAATTTAAGTAGAGTATCCTTGAAGCGGAATAGTCACCGCCATTCAAGGCTCCGTTATGTAGTACTGGGCAGGTAACGAGATCGAGCTGTGACAAATTTTGTGCGGATCGAATCAGTATTTATGCGAGGAGTACTTCCGTAGCCCTAATCAGTGAGAAGAGATGTGTGAGAGAAACTACGTGAGTACGTGTACAGAAAGGATACAGACAGGCTTTTCACTGCAACAGTTAAACCATTGATGTTTCGTTTTCGGCACACGGTTTTGTATTCTTCTTAAGTCCTGTCAGAGCTAAATAGTGATGGTCGATTTTGCGAAGTTCCAGGCTTCGCTTTTGAGTGATACAGGCATTCAAACACTGACTGAAGTTCCAGGTTACGTTCATTTGCTGGCATAACATTCAGTCTATGTGGACGGACTTACAAGCGTTATTCTGAAACATGAGTGAGTTTGAAAATGTTGGTAGTAAGGGATTTAAGGAGTCGAGAACTATTTGCAGTTAAGCTGAACAGATTTGGGAAAACATAAGAACCCATTTAAAATGACATCCAACGTAACAGTGAAGAAAAATTCTTTACAGATGTAAATAAAGTACAGAACATGAGCATTCCAAGTTTCAAAGTGGAAAAACAAGAAAGAAAACAATGAAAACCAAAATCCTTCAACTTGATTTTGTGTCTTCTGTGTGATAGATAGTTTAGCCATGTCTTGATAATCATGTCAATTCTTAAAGAAAGCAATTAAACCACAGCATAATTTGTACATAATATATGAATGTGCTGACCTCGTTCATCCGTTAGGAAAAGAGCTGGTTAAAGAAGTCGTCCATGACAAAGCTGCTGCTGCTGCTGCTGCAAAGTTAGTGTCAATAAGGAGGCCTAGCGGGAGCCCAAGCATAGGCATCGGAAGGCAGTTGAACGTTGAGCAAATTGGGTGGCAGGTTATAGATGGGCATACTGGAGGGATCCGTTAACTGCTGCTGCTGTGAAGCGGGTCCTCCACCGGGATTCTGCAAGGGCATGGGCTCTTCGTCATCCAAAGGAAGCCGTTCATAAGTAGCATTCACGAAAGATGCGGCAATGAGCACAACTGGGCCAGAGGCCACAAGCGCACCGACGACGTTCCCTCCCACAACCTGCCCTTGTCCCCCGGCCAAATAAATTGTCAAGCCAGTGGCCCCGGGCGGCGCAGGAGGCGGCATGAAGGCACCGGAGAGGGACAGAATCTCGAAGCGTCCATGGAGCGTCACAATTGCACCAGGTGCCGCCGGCTGCCTGAGCGTCACGTTCGTCACCGTTCCGCTACCGCTGAGAATACAGACCCCGCGCATCCGCCGTCGCGCATAGGTCGCCACGCTTTCGCCCACATCGCACCCGTTTGCAATCTCCAGAACGTGAGCGCGCAGCGCGTTCGCACTGTCCCGAGTTATAATAATGGGCGGCCTAGGCTTATTTTTGGAGCCCGGCGGGCGTCCCCTGGGGCGCCTCCCTCCGTCCCCGACCTCCTGCACGGCCAGACTCTGTTCGCCCTTTGCGTTTGCATTTGCATTGTTGTTGTTGCTGCTACTATTGTTTTTCTCCTCGCGGCCCCTCTTCTGGCCCCTGCCGGGTCCGCTGTCCCCGCTGTTCTCGTCCTCTGGAGGTGTGTGCAGGTGAAGAGAAACGGGTAGCTGAGAACTAGCGTAGGCTGAGGGGGCACCTGGATCCATCCCCGCCATCGACACATTCCCCGCCCACCACTTGGCCGCTGCCAGGACTGATTCTGATATATCACGAAATCACTATTTCTCACTAACCTCTCCCACAAGATCCTCCTCTTCGTCCCTAAATTTTTCATGCACAAACAAATTTTAACACCCGACCGAATTTATATCCCGTCACAACTCACTACATAATTCCTAGTCACTGGAAAACCTAATTGCGGCTCTGTGTAAGAAATTTCTGAACGCACGATAGGGAAACCTCTGCAAATTTTTGAAGTACGAACTAGTACGTGTTGGAACTTGGAGCTGATGATAACTACTGCTGCCGATTCAGAGCCGCCCGAAAGAGAAAAAAAACTGGCCAACACCGTGCGCACTGAACGGGCAGATGCAAAGCCAAAGTTTTCGATGGTATAGTGAAAGAAAGAAAAATCTGGGGCAGGCGCTTCTGCAGTAAGGCCCTCTATATCATGATGGGTTAACGAGCCCGCCCAGCGTGAGGTTAGGGTTTGGACGGGTCATGGTGAGCCCTCACTCACCGCGGCGCCGGGGCCCGCTATTGTCCGTTTCTTTTAAACCACTCTCCATAGCTTCGCCATTTCTCATCTATCCACCTTTAATGTCCCGAATCACATGCGAGTTGAGGTCAAACCCAAAGAGGAAACGCCATGAGGGGACATTCTTATGAGTAAGCTAACCCGTGGGTTGCTTGAGCTTGGAACTGTTAACCATGGGAGCACATTCCGGCCGGGGCCCGGGGCTGGACCTGGGCAGACTTTATCGAAAGCCTAAAGTCCTAATCTATGCTAATAGACCTCCACAGATCTCTTTAGCTTTTCATTGGGGGACAATATCTCGATATGTACAAAGCACAGCTCATTTTACGCTCCTTGCCGGGCCCCATATATCGACCCGACCCAGTCACCCGGCGCTTTGGTTGGTTCCTTCACCCGGTCAAAACGCGCTGTGTCCCAAAACCTAGTCCTCGTGCACCCTGTTATTACTTTGCTTCTGCCCTAGAGGAACCGTCGCCTGCAAGTTAACATCGATGGCATAATTCCGTCACTTTTCTGACGGACGATCCCACTTCTAATCCTCACATTCTCTTTACAACGTCCTACTTGCCATGCCCCTACCCTTTTCTCTATACCTATCTTCTGTCTGCCAAATAGAATACTCTTTACAGAGATTGAGCTCCTGAACTCGCCTTCATATCTAATTGCTTTTAACGCCATCCATAAACCTTGTACAGCGCAAATTTGAGGCCCTCATTAATGTAGAACGTCTTTTCTAAGTCAAAACATTTCCCCATTTTGGGGGACGTCGTTTCAGACAACTATCTTCCATAAACTTATCTCAATATCATATTCATGTCTTAGCTCTCTCAAACTGCCACGTACATCCCACAACATCGCGGTCACCCACAATATATAATAACATTTATCACCTTATAACAAAAATAAACTCCTATTTTACAAATGGTGGCCGCCATAGTTAGCATTTTTGAAATAGGATTGTCTAATGGTGAAAATTGTAAATACATGATCCATTGCTTAAAATTTGAGTTTCTTTTAATTATAATATTTTTTTTATAATAGTAGTTATATTTTTTTTATAAATTTAGTTTAATGTATTTTATTTTTAATTTTAGATTTTTGAAATTTAAATTTAAACATAATTCTATTGACTGTCTAATAAGTAGTAGTCAATGTGAGATGATTTTATGTACATTTGTTTTTCTAAGTGTATTTAGTTTTTGTATTTAAGGACATTCATTTATTGTTGAAGAACATAAGTGTAATGAACCTACTAGTTTATTGACTAAAAACTCTTAACTTTTTTTTAACAAAATAACATACTAAGTTATTTGAAAAACATATCAACACAAGGAAGATAGATTTTTCATTTAGCTCTCTCAAACTGCCATGTACATCCCACAACGCCACGGTCACCCTCAATATATAATAACATTTATCACCTTATAACAAAGAAAAAACCATGTTTCACAAATGTTAACTATGGTGGTTGCCATAGTTAACATTTTTGAGATAGGATTATGTAATGGTGAAAATTGTAAATCCATAACTTATTCCTTCACGTTTTGAATTTCTATTTATCGTCATTTTTTAGAAATTTTAGTTGTAATTTTTAAATTATTTTTCATCATTTTGGATCAATTTTTTAGGTATAGATTAGATTAAGGATACTGTTTTAGTTATAAATTTGAACCTTGGATTTTTTAAATTTTAATTTTAATATATTTTTATTGACTCCCTACTACTAGTTGATGTGAGATGATCTTGTGTATGTTTTCTTTGGTTTGTGTGCTTGGTTTTTGTATTTAAGGAAATTCATTCATTGTCAAAGAAATTAAGAGGAATTTATTATGTATGTCTAGACTCTATTTATAAAAGGAAAAAATAAATCTAGTAACATTATTAGAGATTAACATCACCACACATCACCCTAGGTTCATTGCATGTTTTCTTGTTATCTTTGACATTTCATTCAATCCATTAAGTTGGTCTTGTATGCACCAAAATAGGCATGAACAGTACCAAAGTCAGCACAAAAGACCTCTTAAGATCAAGCCAAAGTAATTTTCTAAGTTCTAAGATGCATATCGTAATGAGGATTCTTATCAAGGGTTCAAGGACCATCCATTAGAGATCTCACTAAGAAACATCCACTTGTAATGTCAAAAAAGAACCTTGATATTAAATCATATTCCTCCAAGAATTGGAAAATTATTCTTATTTGGTATGCTTTAGAAATTCAAGTTTCACTATTTGTGTTTGATAGTTACACTAGGTTGTGCAATCAAAAAATTGTACTACAATAATCCTACTCAATAAATTATGTCAGGCAACACAAGAAAATATAACGAACTTATGGATAGATTCAAAAATGTTCAAGGTAACAATCAATTGAATTCTAAGTAATTTATGTATGTAGGAATATGGTAGTATAAATGAAAAATATTTGGATTTTTCTTATGTTTTACTTCATTTTATATTTTTGAAAGTTCATACTAACTAATATGCTCAATAAGGTAAAACTTTACTTAACCAAAATGTGACTGTAATGAATTTTATTCACTAATGTAGATATTCTTATATGTCTCTTCCTTGAATGATATTCATTAATGCAAGAAAATTGAAAAAATTGATATTGTAGGAAAATGTAAACGAAGTTCAATTTATTCAAGATATATGTGATGTAATCAATGAGAGAAAAATATATGTTTTATGTGTATATATCAAAAAAATGAATTCCTAGTAGAATAAACAATATTTCCAATAAGGGAATTAATAAATAATGTAACTTTTCTATTTTCCTAGTAACAAATGTAATAAATAGAAATAAAAAAGTTCTTTTTTATTCTCAAAATGAGTTATGAATGCTAATTTTTATTAAACATAATGTACAAGAAAGACTTGCACTTTGCAGTGGCTATCCTAGAATGTTATCAATAGAAAAATTGAAGAGGGAAAATAATTTGTGACATTGGAAGGGAATATATCAATTGACATTTCAATACTTAATGATAGTTTGGGTTGGTCAAGTAGTCAATGTTCATTTTCAATAATAAAGTGAGTATTCGTAAATAAAAAAAAACTTATAAAGGAGTCTTAAAATGTTGAAATGGAGAAAGTAAAATAGTTTATAATTTTCAACAAGTCTTATCAATATTATACCTATGATTTATAGTATGTAGGTGGTGTTACTATTGTAAAAAAGTACATAAATATAATTTAGGAAGCTTGTGGATCACTTGTAATGAATATTGGATCTTTTAAATAAGTACAAAATATGATGACTATCCTACCATGCATATCAATATTAAATAACAAAAATACAAGAAAATGCAACAATTTTATAGGCCTTAGAAGGTAAGATTCTAATACATATTTTAATTTTTAAGGTTTTTAAGGATTTATAATGTTCAAAGGTTTTTCTATAAGTATGAATGAGTTGATATGAGCATAAAACAATGTGCAACTAAGACTTTGGATGTTGCAATAGAGTGAATGCAATAAGTAATTCTTGATTATTTCATTTTATGTTCCAATAAGATAAATAATATTTTCTAACATGCAAAATCGGGTACAAGGTATAAAAATGACTATTTAAAATAGTGGTAACATTTCAAAGAGCATAGAATATTGATTGGGAGCCCAAGGATGACTTAAAAAAATTGTAGTCATTGATGTGGGAAGGCGATGATGTTTCAGTATAGAATTACTTTCAACCCCCTAGGGAGCTTTGATTCTTGAAAGATATTAGAATCTCTTGAAAATTTCTCAAATAAGTTACCTAAAAGAGAAAATATAAAGAAAACTACACAAAAATAAGTTTTTAAGGTAATATAAACATATAGATATTATTAATATAAAAAATAAAACCAATCTAACATTCTGTTTAACTAGAAATTCATGCAAAATAGATAGAGAAAGCCAAGTTGTGTTGTAAATATAGAGTAGAGAATTGATGTAATTCTATGAATAACTCTTAAAATATGTCCTTAGAGTATCCCATAGTATCTCCATCCTTCCAATACACTTCTTGTCTAGTGTGAATTTGGATAGTACCTATAGATGTAGGTAAATTTAGGCTTGTAAATAGACCTATATAAAGTTAAAAGAAATGGAGGCAACATAGGATTATTCTAGTAGTGAAAAAGGATAAGTTCCAATCCTTTGGATATTTAAAGGTGTTAAAATTATGTGAGAAAACTTGCAAAAATGAGGTTGAAATAATTTTTTATTATGCTAGGGTTGGGAATTTAGGAATTATAAGATGGGATGACATAGTAAAGTGTTATGAATGGGATGGTAAGTTGAAGAGACACTCATGATTACTTCTTTTTCAAACAAAAGGAAACTATTTTACTTCATAGTTAAGTGGTATCATAATTTCTAACCAAAAAATGGGATTGTTGTGTTAAAACTAGAATTTCTAGGGTTGCTTATGAAATCATTATGGTGATAATATAAATGAAACATATTATTATGTGTCAGTTTCTTCATGGGTGGTAAAGTTCACTCAAATTTTAGCTAGAAAAATATTTTTAAAAACTATAATAATTGTAAGGAAGGTCCTATGGGTATGTTATAGATGAATAGGAGGTCTTAAAGTATGGGACTCTATTCTCAAAAAATGGTTTTGATGGGATATATCTCATCATAATTTATAAATTTTGACCCAATTTATGATGTGTAGATTTGGTATTTAGATAATTCTCCATCATAATAGATGACTTACATAGCTAAGTAATCATCATATTCAAAAACATAGGTGAGGGTGGCTCATGGGGATATACTTAGCTACTCTTACCTTGTGATTATACGTTTTTCTCTTGCTAGCTAATTACAAAATTATTAGAGACAATATCATGGAGGCATCATGGAATGCTTATTGCAATTAAAATAATACATCTTAGTTTTCTAAACTAGTGACCCAACTTTCTTGTAAATTATTACAGATAGAAAGGATAAAAAATGGTAGGGAAACAAAATTAAAAATACATAAAATCTACACCAGTTTTGGTAGAAATAAAATGATATATGATATCTATTTTCAAATGATTTATAATTCTTTCTGATTTAGTTTTATAAAGCCATTTAATTTTCCTATAAACTACCTAAAACAAATTATGTGAATGTAACTTCCCAAAAAAAAATTATTATAAACTAGCATAAAAAACTAACCTTTATTTATTGTTTAATATCTATTCTATAATCTAACTATTGATGTAATATTCCAATATCCCCCCCTTATTATGTCAATCTAAATAAGGTTGGAATATTACAAGAGTTGAATGCAACCCCTTTTGAGAATTTTTTGAAGCACCTTTACCAACCCTCCCCGCTCACCCAGGAAACACTAGACTGACTTCGTCAATGGATCTCATGATTGAAACTTGTAAACTTCTACACAACATGAGAGAACATAAAGTATCCCCATCCTCCTTGAACAATGAGAAAACAAATTTCATCTAAAATTCCACATATCCTTTGAGTGCACGTCAAATCCCTCTTCTAGTGCTATGGAAACAATCCCTTTTCTATTGTACAAAATAACCCTGACCAATGTAGATATGTAAAGTGCACCAACAATAAAAACCAAGAGAATCCAAGCCCCCCTATTCTAAAAGATACAAATATGAATTAGTTCTTCTCTTGCAACAAATCATCCCTGAACAAGAAGCTAGCTCAAGATGATAAAAATCCTCTTGCCTTCATTTCCTCCAACCTCCTATTGGACCTTGTTACACTCTATCCAATTTACTATTGGACCTTGTTACACTTGTCTACTAATTTGTGCCACATCATGGGGCACTTATCAATCCACATGATCAATGGATTTCCTTTTCCTTGCTTATTAAATAAGCAAGCTCATATTATACTTTTTAAGTAGCTCTAATGTGAATTAGGTTGATCATTATGTGCAAGTATTTTTTGTGGAATCACAAGGTTTTTGCTATTATGATCTTGGATAAAAATCCTAACAATATGTGGCCATATGTAAAAATATTAATTTCAATCACTAATTTACCCTTACAAATATTTAATTTGAAAATTCAAACCCCTTCAATCTTTAATATGAAATCAAATCGAAGCCCACATATTTTGCAAAAAATGATCTATTAACCCTTCATACACCCTTATTTTTTCATGTTATTAAAGGATTGGTTCAAACCAGTAACATCTCACAACCAGCTAGCATGCATAATTTTGAGCCCCTTAACTTATTAAAAACATTATAAAGAGAGGATATTGTAGAAACCTGAAATGTGACCTTAACCTAACCACACTTGACTTTACCTATCCTAATATTTAATTAAATAAATATTATTATTTAATTAATTAATTTATCCATTACCCTCATCCACTACCTTTAATTAAATAAATTTTATATTTATTTAATTAATTATATCCTTATCCCAAAATCCTCTAGCTAAATTTATTAATTAATTATCAATTGAATAATTAATTTAGGCTAATTAATTACCATTACCTTTTCCTCCATTATTTAATTCCACCTCACCATCAATCCTTGTCCACTCAATCCTAGCCCTTGAATCCATCAAACTTTCACGTCAAGTTGCCTAACTTTGATTTTTCTAAATTTTTTGCCACTTAAGGGTTTGTTTTTTCCATGATGATCCTGCACATACCCAACCACTCCATGTCTAACTGAAAAGAGGAAGGAATTCTCCAAATAGAATAATCCGTGACATAATCATGATCAAATACAACCAAGAAATGTGACAAATCAAGTGAAGGCTCATCAATGTCAATCTCCAAAGACAATCTAGATGTATCAACAACCATGCTAAAAATGTCATCAAAAAGGTGAGAAATCCCCTCAAGTATGTCTCCCAAATATACAAGATGAGACTCCACAAATAAATATGAGATTTGTGCCAAATACTCATCCAATAAAACAAGATTTGAAGCATAAAAACATCCTAATGTGCTGAAGAACCAACCTCTAAAGCAACAAAAGGAGAAGAATCAACATGGGTCTAAAGAACTCCAAAGTTCAAGTAACCAATCTCTCCCAAGGAATTTCTATAGACACTAGAAATAGGGGTGCAAGGCTCATAATAATCATCGTCAACAAAATGAGAGAAGGCATAGAGGCAAGACTCGTGATCAACTTTACCAACAATAATTACTTTTCTAATATCAACCTCTCTGATAAAAATAGAATTTTCTATGAACTCTACACTCTTTGGTACCTCACCATGAGTAATTTGATAGATGGATAGAATATTTGTGTGCAACTCAGAGATACAAATTACATCTCTGAAACAACCATCACCAATCTCTACATTGCCTACCCTTGCAACATCTAAAAGCTTATTATCTCCAAACAAAATCTTGGAAGTGTCAGTAGGATGAAGACCCAAAAAGGGATAGGGAGTAAAACCCATGTAGTGAGATGCTCTTGAATCCAAAACCCATCTATCACAACTAGAATGAACTATAGAAGTGACCAATGCATGTCCTTTACCCATGTAGAGTTTATCTTCTTCACCACTTGCAAATATTGCATTCCCTAATTGTGTAGATTTGGATGATGATGCAGATGGAGATGGAGATGCAAAGGTTGTAGAAGGAGTCACAGATGAGGGAAATGGAATATTTTTTTTTTGAAGGTGTGAAAGCTCATGAATCTTCTTCATATAACAATGGTGTTCATCATGCCCTTTCTTTTTGCAATACACACACATTAATTTCTCCTTCATAGGCTTGTCATCTTTTGAGGAGGTGGAAGACTCATTTGACTCTATCTTAGGCTTAGGTTTCTTCTTCCCTTTGCTCTTAGATCCTTGTGTAACCAATGCATGATTCATAGAGACCCCCTCTAACTGGACAAGTTTGGCTTGCTCCCTTAGCAACTGGTCACATAAAGTCTCAAAAGAAGGCATTTGGAAGGCATTTCCCAAAGCATCCATGGTGGAGTAGAAGGTAGAAGAAAATATTGCAAATAGGCCTCTCAACTTAGACAGAATCAAAAAAATGGACTCCTTATCAATGTTTCTCTTTCCACATCCCTCTAATTACGACCTCACATATTTGAACTTGACTAGAAAGTCATCAATGGAAGGAAATGCATAGGGGAAAGAGAGGTTAATTTAACCACTAGTTGCAAGGCACAAAACGCACTCACCTAACCAAACAGGTTATGTAACTTATCCCATATCTCCTTGGGTGTATCATACTCATCAATATGAAAAAGAACACTATCGAAAACATTCAATTTTATCAGACCCATAGCTTCATCACATTTGTTTCTATGGGAAACTATTTCATATTCCCTGGTAAGAGTGGGTTGGTTATCACTTAATGTGGACCACAAACCCTTAGACTAGAGCAACCTACACATTTTCATCTTCTAGGTATGGTAGTAATGGGGAGTTAATAATTCAACTGACTCAGGAGTAGCCATGACAACAAAAGGCCAAAAATACACCAAACTAAAGCCTCCAAAAAATATCAACTAAGAAACTTCTCCAAAAAATATCTCCAAAAAATTATTACTCAGGAAATTAAAAGGACTGAATTTGGAAAAATGGATCAAAAATATTATGCACCTTACTATTTGTTTGTAGCAGATTGCGACACCAAATCAACTATCAAACCTCCACACAAAACACACCATCACAAGCCTCTTCACAATCTGTGAGACTTGATCACACCAATTATGGACATTGCAATGCTATTTAAATAGCAAAAAGTTACTCCACGTTGTTGATGTGGGATAATGGTCTTAGCAATCTACTTTCCACAGGCCCACCTCCACTTCCACTGTGGAGCAAGGAAACCCTAAATTTTGAGGAAAACTTTATAAAGTATAAATTTTGAAAAATAATGATGACCAATCAAATATAAATCAATCCTCTAAAAGGGCCTCTCCAAATACTGCAAATAAATAAAATCACTAGCTGAAGAGATTCAAGCCTCCAACAGGTAATTCGCTCCAATGAAAAAAATCAAATGCCTTCAAAAATTGTAGCCAACAATCAGTCTCCAAACAACAAAAAATGGTTAAATCAGGCCTTCCTCTTTCTCATGTGACCTCCTATGCAAGGTTTGAGGTCTTCCAAACCGAAAATTGCCCCTCTTCAAACTAAAATTCATTGCTTGGAACAAGGAAATCGCTCCTAGAAATGAAGAAATTTGACCTTCAATTGGTAAAATGCCTCCACACGAATAGGAATGGCACCCAACAACTGAAATTCTTCCTTCAATACAAAAAATGAACCCTCCACTTTCTCACAGGACATGAAAAAATGCCTTCTACATAGTCTCTAGCAAAAGGGAACCGATGATGTGCAGGTTCAAGGAAATAAAAAAATCGATCTCTTGATAATCGAGCAAGAATTAGATGCCTCTCTCTGGCGCCAAATACAGATTCATAGGCTATGCATAGGAAAATTCCCCTTTTAAATGCTTGTAGTGCCTCCAATTAGGAATCGCTCAGGATAGGAAAAAAATATTTCCTTCAAACTACAAAAAAGGTTCCCTCTGCGAATTGTGGGCTATGCCAAATTTAAATGCTAATGATGCCTCCAGCCAACCATCCACAAATTGATACACAAACTGGAATCAATAGGAAAAATTGGTAAATAGGCAATTTTGAAATTTGAAAATTTTCAAATGCCATAAAAATATTTAGCAAATAAACAATCTCAAACACTCAGATGAAAACTCTCAAGGGAAGGAATGCAGAATGGTTGGATTTTATACTATGTTGGTGTCATCCACCTCCCAGGAGCACCATCTGCAATAGAAAACCTTCACGAAATGGAGAGAAGCACTATGTTATTTCACGGGAAAGGAGTGAATGAATTGAGATGCTAAAAATACATATTGTACAAGATTTTAAAGCCATGAAAATATCAAATGGATGAGAAAAATACCCTATAGGAAAAAACCACTCGGAGTTATTTACCCTAAGATAAACTTAATACACTAACTCTATTTGACAAACTCATACTTTTGTAATGAATTTTGGTGCCTCTAGTCTAAGAAATCATGTGTGGCACTTGGTTCTATGATTCGATGCTTCTGGTTGACAAACTTGCTCTTTTGTCATGAATTTTGACACCTCTATTCTAAGAAATTGTGCTCAGGCACTTGGGTTTGTGATTCAATGCTTTTTTTCGACAAACTCACACTTCCATCATGTCTTTCAATGCCTCTATTTTGAGAAATCATTCCTAGAACTTTTATCTATGATTTGATACTTTTGTTGCAACTTTTGATGCTTACATTTGATAAAATGATGCTTTTGTGGCAACTTTAAATGCTTTTTTGTGACAAACTGTGCCTACACTTTAACAAAAAAACATTAATTCTTTTTATAAATGTTCCTTTGTTTCATAAATTTGCACTTTTGTTTCATAAAACGGTGGCCGCCCTTCATAAAAAGGTGCCTATGTTTCTATGCAAACCCTAAGAGAGCAGTTTTATGAAAATGGGCATAATGTTTTCCTCACATATTAGATTTTCAAATTTTAGATTACATTGGAAAGTTGGCTTAGAGATCTTTTTTGTATTATAAGTGGATTTTCCAAATTCTTCTCCGAAAATCAGGTGCACTCAGTCAAAGTTAACCCTTATTTTCAAACATCAAATTCTCATAACTTCTTCATATAAATCATTTTTTAGCAATCTTTTTCTAATTTATCAAAAAATCATAAGGAATCCATTTTTTTGTATCTATTTTTTCTTTAGAAATCCATTTTTGGCATGTGTCATCCATATTCAAAATTGGGCTTAAAATTAGCCATTAATATTTGGATTTGGGTTTTAAAATAATATCTTTTAATCCCTAAGACTCACTTATGTATGCTCTCCTCTCGCACACCTTAGTGTGATCTTGAGGATCAAATATAAGTGATCTTGTTTTCTTTTTTAGGGGGGTTGTCTAGGGATTTCATCGCCCTAGGGGATGACCTCAACTCTCGTGTTTCAACAAAGTATAAAGAGTGGGGGCTGAATCAAAATAAAAACCTCTTGGAAGTGGATTATTTTTAATCTGGGCTAAGCCTCTAAGAACTTTATACCATAGAGAAGTGAATGTAGAGAGTGGGTTACCCTTTCCTATGACTATTTGGCAGTATTCTCTTCCATCTATGGATTAGTCCTCACGTACCCTTGTGGTAATAGAGGATACCCCTAGTTGAGCTTGTGAATCCTAGTTAAGACTTTTTGGCCATCTTTCCTTGTAGTTCCTTGTGCCTACGAGGATTGATAATCCCACTTGAGTTAGGCTTATTCATGTGTCTTATGTTCTTGAATTTTTAGATCACCCTCCCCATTTCAAGCCAAAAGGGGACCCTAATCCAAATTGAGCCATAAGATTTTGTATTATTGGATTATTTTCTTTTGTATTTTCATTCTTAATTATAAAATCTAAAAAAATAGAAAAAAAACAAAAAAAATTAAATTAAATTAAATTAAATTAAAAACCCAAAAACATCTAAACACTTCAAAAACAAACAAATATAGGTTTCCTCCAAGTAAATTTGTCCACATCATGTATCTAATTCAAACCTTTCAACCTAATAATCTCATCATAACTATTCTTATTCATCCTAATCATACATCTTTCCCTAATCAACACTTTTTCATTTGAATCATCTCATCCTAACCATCTCTTTCGATTCTAGTTTCCCCCCTTCTCATCCTAGTCATCCTTATCATGTCTCTAATACAATCCTAATCATCCATTTTCATTTTAATCATCCCTCTTCATCCTAATCATTCATTTTCTTCCTATCTATTTAATCTTAATCATCCACAATCATTCTAGTTATCCCCCTTCTCATCCTAATCATCTCCCAATCATTCTTTTCCATCCCAATAATCTCTCCTCATTCCATTAATACCTTTTCATCTTAATCACCTCATCCTAATTATCATAATAATTTCCAATCATCTTAATCATCTTAATCACCTTAAACTAATCATCCATAACCATTCTAATCATTATCATCCCATCCTAATCATTAAAATCATCCCAATTATCCCCCTATCTTTCTAATAATCCATCTTGTCCCAATCATCTCCCATCATCTAATCCATTTTATCCCAAATATCCTAACCATCCCAATTTATCTCCTAATCCATTATTAATCTATCATTTAAGACCCTGATCCTAATTAATTTTCCTAATCCAATCAAGGTCCTAATCCCTATCCTAATCATTATCCATAATCCACATCAAGATTCTTCTTTCTTAATTCACTTTCATTCTTTTTCTTGGTCCTAATATCCTTTATCCATCATCATCCTTAATCCACGTCCTTCACTATCATCCTTAATATCCATCATCATCATCATCATTTTAATCCAATACCCTTGTCAACCTAATCCCATTCAAACCAAATCCTAGTTTAATCCATCTATCCTCATCTAGAATCTAATCATTTGTTATCCATCTATCTATCTCAACCATACATCCAATCCCTAATCCTTAGCAAAAACCATCATTTGAACATCAAAATTTTATTAAGGAATTAATTTCCTTCTTACACCATATCTATTCATCATCACCCAAATCTTTCATCCAAGGATCACATCCCTAATCCTCTATCATCCATTTCAAATCCAAAATCTCAATAAAAAATCAATACCTTAAGTTGATTTCATCTTTAATCCAAACTTGCTTAAGAATGTTAGTGTATCTAAAGTATAGTTAGATCAAATACATTCAATTCCTACTTAATAAATCCCCCTATCTTAAGTAGATATCAAATCCAATCAACTCTTTCTTAAGAATGTTATTCTATCTTAAGTATAGAGAATCATCCTTAATCAAATCAAATCATTTTAAGGTCTTGAAATTTTATCCCTAAATCTAATCTTACCCTTCATAATCTTCATCCTTAGGTCCTATTCTTCTAAACCCAAATCTACTCTTAATCCATCATCTAATTTCCACCTTCATCCAAAATCAATCCCAAACTTTCCTCTTCCAATCAATCCTCTACCATGTCTAATAATATAATCTATCCTCAATCCAACCTTTTATATTCTAATCCCCCCTCATTCATTCCAACCCAATCCAAAATCATGAACCTATATCATAATCCAACAAAACCAAACATCACACTCAAGGTCAACCCAAATTACATTGATGATGATGATGAGGGAAACATTTTTTACCAACCTCAATATGATCCCTATGATGATAATGAGATTCTTGTGGACCAATATGAGCTCTCCCTATCCACCATCTCCTCATATATCCAATACTTTACCCATCCATTTTCCAATCACCAAGCCTTCACAAATTTTGCACTCACCACTACTTCAATAATGAAAAAGATGTCATACTTGAGTACTTCCATAGTATTGGTTCAAAAATTCCATCATCCCTAACTCCAAATTCTAATCCATATCCTATTGTACCTATGCTACAACTTCCTTTGACAAGGGAAACCAAAACCTCATCCAAATTTCCCCTCCAGTTCCATCCACATCATCCTCATCCACTATTATTGATTTTATCCTCACTCACCACTTTAGTAATGAAAAATATTCCATGCTTGGGTACTTCCTTAGTATTGGTGCAAAAAATCCATCATTCACACCTCCACCAAACCCTAATCCATCTCTTATTTCTTATCCTTCCCCTTCCTTTTAAAAGGGAAACCAAGCCTCTATCTGAACTTTTCCTCCAAACTCATCCACATCCCAAATCATCATCTCCAAATCCTTTTCAAGGTACTCATTATCATCCTCCATTTACCAACCCATGGAAGCATCCACTTTTTATTCTAGTTGTTTATCTCTGACATCCTTACAATCCACATCACCCCAATCTTATATATCCAATTTGTATCATTCCTCTCATGAATTTCTCCAAGGACCATTATTAAAGGAGCCTAATCCCCCAAGAACCAATAAAGTTGTGCAATCTTCCCATTTTATTCATCTACCTAAATATACCATCCCTCCACCCACCCAAGTTGAAGAATCTATCCAACCTTCCTCCACTATCACACCATCGACACAAATCTAAACATGCCAAGAACTTGATCAAAATCATACCAATATGTACCTTAGCTCAAATCAAGATCATATCCATGACCACAAAATATTAGATCAAACATTAACATCCACCCCATCTAAATTTTTTGATGTCCATGATAATCCTATGTTTAATCATGATATCTTTGATAATCCAATATTTGATCATGATCTTATTTTTGTTGACATCCAAGATGATCTCCCTTCATCATATGATCCCCTTCCATCTCATGATCCATCTCCAAATCAAGAACAATGTATCCCATCCATCCCATCGAATGATCCCTTTCCATATCAAGAGCAAGATATCCCTTCATCCCCCTCTCATGATCCCCTCTCTCCCACTTCATTTAATGACATCCTTCCATTCCAAGATCAAATTACCTCTTCCACTCCATTACAGGATCCCTCTCTAAATCAATATCAAATTACACCTTCCCCCAAATCTAATGATCCTCCCAATCTCATGATCAAGACACCCCTCCCACTCCATGTCATGATACCATTCCATCTCATAACCAAGAGTACATGTTAGAATGAGGGTTGGATTGAATCATTCACTGACTCAATGCTCCAGGTCTCACTATAGATAACCCCTAGTGTTTCTTCCTCCACCAAAAATCTATAGGTCCTCTACTATCGAGGCACCCCTAGTTCACTTACCAACCCTGCTATCATTACAAATTTGCTGCTACCAAGCAATTCTTGGTGCTCCTTCTCACGTTCTCCATCTAGCCCTTAATGCTCTTAAAGACTAGCTGATCTCCAAATGTTTACAAATCTTGTTGCAAGGGTGTGAAAAGCTTCCATGGCTTCCAAAATCATTTTCCTAAAGCTCCTGATCAACCTCCATTCACAAACTCTCCATCTCTTTCAAGAAATTGCTTTTCTTGGTTTTGAAAGGCTAGTAGCCTTAAGCCAAAATTAGGTCTTTGAAACAGAGTCAAAATGCAATTTTGATCTAAACCCACCAAAGGACCTATCCTCTTTGCTTAGGGAATGTCTTGCACATGCTAGAACTTCAAGATTTCTAGGGTTTCAGCACTGTACAGGACGTACTCCATCCAAATGCAAAAGGAGCCAAGAACACTAGGGTTTCAAAACTGTTCAGAACCAGTTTAGGACTGGTGAAAAGTTCTTCATGAAAACGGACTGTTACGGGCTCTTCCTTGTCACCATGCAGAGCTAAGACACTCCCCTAAATCCTCAAAAAATAATATTTTAAAAATCTTCACTCCCCTGCAAATTATTCACGCTGTCCTCAAACTTTTCCTAGCCGGGTTCTCACTGTCTCGCCTAGGAAAAGTCATTTAGCATGCTTTTTGGAACTCTATTGACTCCTACTGCTAACCTATGTACACTAAAGGAGCTTAGCCACGTTCCCAATGTTCCCATGCTTCTTGGTATGGTGGGAGTGTGGGCTAAAGCTCCTTCTTTATTCCATTTACCAGTCCAAACAACAAATAAGATAAAATACAGAATTTACAAGAAATAAAGAAAGCGATGTAACAACTATTCAAATGGTGCAAAAAGAACTTCCAGAGGTTTAATACATGCTAAAGGAATCCACAAAATGCCTCATTTAATCCATGCAAGCTGCTGCTACAGAAAACAGGGTTTTCCACACCAAAATTGTTGTTTTTCTTTATTTCCTCTTGAAACTGCCAACATAAAAACTTCTCACCTCTTCCCAGGTTGAGAAAGAGTCTTTTTCATGCCTCCAAAACCGTTAGATTTCATTAGATTTCACGTTTTTAACCAAGAATGGCAAAAAACACACGGTTTGAAAACACAGTGTGTTTTCGAACTTTTTACAAAAACATAGGAAATGGCCACCAAAACATTTCCTAATTTATTCTAATTTTTACCTAAGCTCCAAAAGGTCCTCATACACATTATTAAAGGTGTTTGAGACCTTTCCAAAACATCAAAAATAAATTTAAAACAAAAACCTTCTAGATAAGGTTGTAACTAAGCACTTAGGCAGGTGCTCCTGCACCAGTACACTATATCATCCTCTCCATCCCATGATCCTACCCCAAGTCAATATCAAAGAATCGCTTTATCTCCATATCATGATCCTATCACCCACAAGATCCCATCACCCCTATCCAAGCTACCCATGAACCCCATACTTATCAAATGGGTTCGTCCACTTTCATCCAAGTTGGTTTACTCCAAGACCCCATTATTCCTTCCATGTCATATCCCCCTCAAAATGGACTCGCACCTTGCTTCTACAATAATATCACATTGGAAAAATTATTTGTCAAAATATGCATTATCAAGGAAAAGAGTTAGGCCTCCATGAGTAAGGCATATTAGAACCCATTCATATAAATTAAAATCCAAATTCCCATGGCCTTGGCTACCATGCTCAAGATGTTGGTACTCCTTCCATCCATCCCAAATACAAAATCCTACCATCTAAATACCAACATTTACATTCCCCATCCTCCAAATCTATTTTGGGCCCTTCTATTCCAAAGCCCAATCCCCCATCCCTTCCATATATTTAGGTCCCTATGTCCCAAAACCAAGTCCTTCATCCATGTTGTAAATGTTTTGCACACACGCCCCATTCGGAACGGGGACCCTCTCTTCCTGTTGCCTTGTCAAGTCATTTTGTGTCATTGCCTCATTTTGCATTCCCCCGATTTTGGAATCTAAAATGGTCAGCGAGCCTCATAGTATCATTTCAAGTCGACCATGTTTCACCCCACAAATTTTCTATGTCCTTCGGGTCCTCCGGGTCTGTCCTACCGGATTTCCTTGCTCACTCAACTCACTTT
>VDFB02057789.1:0-14862 GCA_007258455.2 Sequoia sempervirens
TGTCACATCGTCTAATCCTTTATTAAATTAATTAATCTTTGATTAATTTAATCCTCATCCATGTCCCATCCTCTAGCTTTTCCACTTACACATGAAAACTAGATTTAATTCATTTATTAAATCTCTATTTTCCCTCAACATGGCATAATGGAGGAATATTCCCTCAAATTTGAATTCAAAATCCAAGTGGACTTTGTCCTTCCAACAATACATTCATTTCATCTTACATGTCCTTGTGCATTGAGCCAAGTGGCATTTAAGGCATTTATTTTCCCACTTACATGTCATTTCACCATTTTCAAATATCACCTAATTGCATTTATGGGCACATTCATCAAAATGTGCACATCCTACATCCATTCACATTTGGACAAGTGGCACCTTGCCATTGGTTGAATGTTAGTCCCACGATAGCTTCATTTTGGAATTTCTCCATCTTGTCATTCTATAAATAAGAGGCTTCATTCCTCAGTTGATCATCCACAACTTGAGTAAACTTCTATACTCAAATTCATAGCAATCTTCATCCATCTCATTGAGTTTTATAGCTAGGTTATGCAAATTTTATCTTGGAGCACACTTCAACCTTCAACAAAGTGGATCACAATCTTCATCAAATCATCAAAGCTTGCATAGGAGTTGGGAAAGGGCCAATTTCCACATCAAATTGGCACCAACCACCCCATAAGATCAAGAATTTGCATGTTCTTAATAGGATTTAGTTTGTTTTCATCTTCTTTCATTGTGTTATTGTTTTATTCCTATTTTGAGCATAGTTAAATGGATTTTATGGGGAATCTTGGTCTTAACTTGCATTGGAATCTAATTATATGTTTGTTTGTTGTCTATTGTAGGTGCTAGGATCTTGGTTCACATAGTTACCAATATACTTTTTGATATTATTATATTCTTTTCTGAAACCACGTGTCTGTTACTTCAAAAAAAATAGGGGTGCTACATATGAGAGATCATCTTCCCACAAACAAAGAGAGCTAGTATCCTTGCATTACATCAATTTGCAATAATTCAACATCCTCTAATTGCAATGGGTGCTGAGTGGACCATTCATTATGAGAGCTGGGTTCTTGTGAACCACTACTCATGAAACATGGGTGAATGAGTTTGACTCATAAAGCTACATAGTTGAATATGGTTGAATTTTGATAGCGATATCACTGTGGAAAATTCATCCTTATTAATCAAACTGTAGGCATACAGGTTGTAGAAATACAAGTTACAATATTGTAAATCCAACGGTATCCCAACTAGAAAAGCATCACATAAAAAGTAGTAACCCTACGAGTTGTAAGGGTTGTGGAACTGTCACCAACCCTCACTGCATAATCTAAAAGAATAAGAAGTTACATACTTTAAGGATAGTGGAATTAACGACTAACGAAGCAGTGAGGAAGTAACCAAGGGGAAGGTTGGGATGCCTAAATTTACAAGGGTATTATACTTTAAATTAACTAAATTTTAGAATTCTCGCTAGCTACAAGAAAAAATATTTACTCAGGCATTGATGTAATTTAACTTATTCTGAAATCAAATGCATACATAGAATGCAATCCTCATTTCAGCGATGAGATGTATTGAGAATATATATAATGATACACACACAACATGAATGATGAGTGGAATAGTAGATGAATTTTTTTAAACACAGACAAGCTTCATAGCCTAAGAAAGGATCCATAAAAATCCTTACCTGTAATTTATGCATGTTGTGCCAGTCATGCTTTATCAGAGTTTCTGCCCTTTACAGTCTCACCATAGCATTATCAACACCAAAAAATGTTGCAATTGTGGCCCTTTCTATGATGGGTTATGTTAAAATTTATAAAATAAAATAAAATAAAGATTATACACAAATTTAGTTTTTGTTTTAAGGAGAAAAATTAACAAAATTGAAAAAAAAAATGATGGTAAGACAAAATAATTTAATGGCTCTGTGATATACATTTTACTTCAAAAATAAAATTACAATAGTGGGCCTACAAAAAAATACCTTGGAAAGCGACATTTACTTCAACTGCAAAATTTCTCCAACACCAGCAGTAAAAGGAATGGACGATTAATAACCATTGCCTTAATATGAAAGGATTTGCATTGCAATAGGCATCTCATGGTGATGCAGCTTGAAACTAGTAGAACTAATTGGTTGAAGGTTTGGCCCTTCTTGGTTAGAAGAAATAACCGAGCGCCACTGGTGAAAGCAATAAAGGGTTAGCAGCCATTAAGAATACTGATAGGGTTTAAATTAAAATAGCACATGAAGCATAAAAATAGAAATTACCTTCACCCTTTTGGTGTTTCCTTACTCTCCTACTATTGCAACCAACCATTTCCATTCATTCTCAAGAAGGCCATTTGAAAAAGCAATGGAAATAGGAAAATAGGGAATACACACAGACAAAAGCTACTTTAACTTGCTTGCAGTTGATTGTCTTGAGGAGTTTGACATTGGAGTGAGAGGAGAGACCGAGGCCTTTGGCCATGAGCAGGTTCGCCAGCACCCTGTTCAACTATATCTTCTGTGCCGCTCCTCTTGTTTTTTTTCTTCAGCGAGGGAAAAAAGAAAATGCATCTCAATTGAGAGAGGGAAAATGAATAAGGAGAGGGAAATAAAAAATTTATTTTAGAAAAAGTATTTTTTTATTGTCTTAATTTAGGATAATTAAAAAATTAAGAAATATAATGTAAACATAAACTAGCAATTGTACCTTAGTGTGCAATGGGTAGGCAAAAGAAGTGTGGAAGTCAATTAAGATAAATGTTGATCTTATTTTGTACTATATAAAATTATAATAATTATTAATTATAAATTTTAATCATTTTATGTAATTAATAGTTTTATTTAAAATATAATATATAATATTAAGTATAATTAATATATTTAACTTATATCTAATATATTTAAAATAGCATAAATAAAAAATTTCTTTAGTTAAAAAAATTGATTATATTTTGATTATATATTAAATATAAGTTAAATTCTTAAAAAAAAATTATTTTTATTTTGCAAAAGTCAAAATATTAGAAGATATTTATTTTGCAAAAATCGTTATCTAAAAAATGAACCAAACCTTACCACTTGTTCATTATAGCCATGGAAAATTTAAAACTCAATAAATAGTATAATCAAATAATATAACTCACTTATACCACTTAAAATTTAATCCATATATATATGACAAAATACTTGTTTTCATTCACGGAGTTAGGCTAGGCTTATGAGATAAATATTAATAATGACAACTCATTTCAGTCTCTTTCCATTTAAGAGGAATCAATCTAAAAGGACCATACCTATAACATTCCCTTCAAATTATGGAGGAGAGAGTATTCACGGTGATGGATAGGAATAAATAAATTAAAAAAAACAAAAGTGAACCCTAATCGTTATGAAGTGGAGGCATTTACTAAGGCGACAACATAAAGTTTTATTTTGATAAATATACTTGAAAACCCTCGTTGAAACCTTATTTTCATGCTATAGCTCACCAAATTGGAGAAGTGAATGGTCAATACCAGTGAGGAAGAGTTTGGAGGAGCAACGGGGAAAGCAACGAAAAAATGGTAGAAAACAGTCGAAAAAAATTGCAAAAATGATGAACGGTTGAGATTCGTTTAATGGTCAGCAGATTGATACCAACCATTGATCGACAAAATTAGTTTTTCTTCTTCATATAGGATATGCCTTTGGTGTAAATATATTTAAGACAAAATTAATATTTTTCTTAAATTAATGTTTTAAATCCTCCCTTTATATAGTAGTGACACATGGATGTAGGAATGATTACCATTTAGTAGTGAAATGTTAAAAAAATTTATAAAATATGTAAAGGACTTAAGACTGCACCGAGAGGCAATGCCTTCCATGCAATAGGTATTTCTGGTGCACCAAGCAATCTAGGCGGCTAAATGGCCCGCTTAGGTAGGGGTCCCACGAGGGGGGCTTAAGCTCTATGGATTGTGATCAAATTCAAAAGAAAAATGAATAGAGGAGTAATAGTCATTTTTATTTAGTCATTTTGTTAGTAATTTTTGTAATACAATATTAGTCATGTTTATTTAAAGTCATTGTTGCAATAACTAGTGTTAGTCATGTGACTAAAGTTTTAATCAGTAGTCATTTTATTTTCCATATTCTACTAGTGTGTATGCGAAAACTAGGATTTAAAACCATTTATTTTTCAATCATCTTTTACAAGTTATTTGTGGGGGTCAAAATACCAAAATAAGGATTTGACTAGGGAAAACCCCTAAACAACCCCAATCAATTTTTATGTCTTGTTGTATTTGTAGGTTGAAATGATTCTAAGGCTTGTGTAGATCATTCTGGAAGTTTATGGGCCAATTGGTGAAGTACAACAACATGACATGAGGAAATCCATGCAACACGCTGGCATCCCGGATAGAGAGGTGCCACATTTGATGCTAGGTTCCTATGTGTTTATAATTTCATTTTTCATGATATTTAGATTTTAATATTATTTATATCTTCTATAAATTTATATTTCCTTCATTTATTTTAGAGTTTGTAACTTAAAATTAAGTTATAATTTTAGTTCAAATACATTTGTCATTTCTATCTTGCATCTCTTGTTTCTATAAGTGAATATATAAATATTCTATTTTATTTGAGGTAGTAAAAGATTTTTTTTGCAAAAATTAGTTACCTTTTTTTATACAATTTTCTTTTAAATTACAAATCTATTCCAATGTGAGAAAATATCATGGGATTTTCAATTGTAAGATTCAAGGTGATCTATAGTGCAAATTTGTTGATGGGTATTGGGTGGAAGTTCATTTATACACCAAATATGCTAAATCATCTATTACATCTATACATGTAAGATGCATGTAAAGTAGCATAAAACAGAGGTTTAAAAGTTAAATTTGTGCACTTTTATCCCTTATGTTTTCCCCCACTTTAGATTTCATGTGAATATACATGAACCATGCACTCCAAAGTATATATGCAATAAAAATGATATAGTATTGGATCTTTGGGTCCAACTTCTCATTGTCTCGATATGCCCATAAAAATTTATCCCTATGGAATCTAATGCATACATTTAAATTATTTAGGGACACCTTACAATAGGTTTTAGGTTACATAATTGTTAGATCAAATACAACACCCACCCATGTAATAAGAATCCTAGAGTCCATCTAATAAGATAATGATCTACAACAATAGCATTTGAATCCAAGAAAATTCCACCTACCATAACCATTGGAGATTATTTTTCATTTTACATAGTAGTTACGTATGGTAAAATTGTCATCCAATGTGCCTTAGTTGATAATGGTTGAAGACTTAATTTATGTAGTGCTTAGAATTATTACATAGGATTAAGATTGAAAAATATAGTTTGTAAAAATCAATGGTCACTAGTAACCTGGGTTTTAATAATATTGGAAGTAACCCATTAAGTATAATAACATTTTCATTTACATTGGAACTTATTACACATTGGAACTATATGCCAATCTTCCTCCTACCATCATGATCAATAACCTCCTTATGACATGGATGTAAAATATTAATTTGGAGATGTCTACTCTTTTCATAAAGAATCACATGGTCTACTCAATATCCTAGATTGTTGATGACACAAAGCTGCTTCATAGTGCATGTTGACACAACTCATCGTGAAAAATCCCCTTTGTCTAATGAGCTATTTACTTTTTGTATCACCTCTTATTTGTTTCTTGTTTACCTTTACATTTTTGCTATATATGAATGTGGGATGATGCAAATAAATGCAATTCTTCCTTCTTTACGACCAAAAACATAACTTCCTCACTTTTTGGTTCATAAATTCTTCACATAACTTTTATTTTTATTTCCATGGTCCTTGCGTTTGCTAATTACAATTTTTCCTTCTAAATTTGCATGATCTATTTTCCACTTACATGGCCCTTTCCACAATTCTTCATGCTTCTTACAGATTTATCACAGTTTCCTCCTATCCTTTTATAATTTCTTAGTACTTTCCTTCCTCCACCAATGGTACTTTCCATCATTGTAGTACATGTTGTAGCAATTTTCTTACCCATTTAAGGGAATTTATAAGTGCTCTATTCTAAAATTTAGGTACTTCATCTCTTCTAGGAAAATAAAATAAATAATTATATACGATCACTCTCATGTGACATGATACCATTTGAAATACATAGACATATCTTATAATGACACATGAATTTTAGAAAATACTATCATGGAACTTGGTCACATCATGTCGCTTGTATTCTATATTTGGAGGTATTCATTGAACTTTCTTAATTCTTATAAAATTGAACTAGTTAATCTCCCCTTTGACAATAGAAAAGACATTTACACATTGTAATTCTTATGTGACAACACAATAATTTTACATGATCACATTAAAAAATGACATTTTTCACCTTACTCCTACATAATATCATCTCACACAATATCTACTAGTGTTGTTATTACATGATTATATCTTATAACTCTTGTAAATATTTCATAATGGCATTGTAGATGATTGTATCATTTTCATACAATAACACTTTATATTATTTTGACACAATGTCACTCTCACACCATTTAAATTGATGAAATTTAACATCGTTCTCACATGATCACGCTTTCACATTATTTTAGCATAATGACACTTAATATTATTTTCACACAATGACACTTTACATTATTTTCAAACAATAAACCATTACATTATTTTCACATGACACATGAGCACCATTTTTACTCAATGACACTTTTATATTATTTTTATATGATGACATCTTAACATTGTTCTCACATATGATACACATTACTTATGTTGTTCTTACATGATAATATCCCACACGACACACAAAATTTAGCATATTGTTCTTGCATAATAACATCTTACAACTGATTTCTTATGCATGTACATTGTTCTCACATAATGAAATCTAGCACATGGCCATATATTTCACATTGATGATTACCCTTACATGGGTGTTAGCATTGGGGATAACCATTTACTCATTATTACATGATCTATAATGATAAAATTATATGAATTACATCCAATGCCATTACATTAAATTATATCCTATTGTAACTAGATTATTACATTACTTTTATAATCTTTCATAAAATAGTTTCTATGATTGTATTTATATTCAATTTGAGGGGGTATACAATACCTACCAAAAATATTAACTTTACAAGGTAGTTATACACATATGTTGTGTGGGATAGATCAATTCCAACTCTACAATCACTCTATGGAATGATCCTTTCTACACCACCTACATGTGTGATTGTACAATGTCAAATACACCACACTAGCTTTTACAATTTACAATAGTTTCACTTCACATTTGTTGCATACAATGATTAAAGATTATGGATTTTTGTGGAATTACACATTTTGTATGTACACTTAATGACATTGTGTACACTTGTGTACAAGGATGGTCTGTTTTGTATGTATATAAATACATTGATCATCATTCAAAGATCCAATATTGAATCCTTTCATGTATACCTATTTCTTTTATTACATACACATGCCTTATCAATATTCACATAGACACTAAAGTGGGGGGAAAATGTAAGTGACATAAGTGCACACTAACACTTTTACACCACTTTGATCACATGTATAAATATATTGTCATTATGCTCAATTTGAGTTGTTTGGCACATAAACTAACACCTATTCTTGAAGCCACTAGCCAAATTTCCTTACACATTGTCGTATTTAAGGTGTCTCCACACTTATAGGTACCTTTCTATCCTAGGCTAGGTCACATAGAAGCATTGTTTACGAGCATGGTTGCATGATGTAGACCAATCCACCTCATTCAAGCTCTAATTTCTCACTCCCACGTTGATTCTTTTGAAATATAGTTAGTATCACATGTCAACTTGTGAGCCAAAAATATTGAATTGAATAATTAAGTATATGCAAATTTACAATAGTCTTAGGTCATTAAGAACCAATTGGAAGGAATCATAACACTAGAACAATTTTATTTATAAGCACATTCAAGCATTATCTTTGCATTATACTCTAGTTCATCAATACATTGCATCTATATTTATGTGGAAAATTCATAAAATTACACATCAACTTTATAGGGGCTTGACTTGTAATTCAAATAAGTCTACATTATCACTTCTCGCCTCAAAAGCAAGCACTAGTGTCCCTTTTCAACATGACATAGATTAACAATAAGCTAGGGTGCAATGATATTCAAATGTTACATCTTGGGCTACAATATGGGGACAAATATGCATGATGTGACTCAATCTATGACCAAGTGATACAATACAACCTTGTCTATAACACCATAGTTCTTAGTAAAATTTATTCACCTAATCTTTGTTCTAGATCCTACTCATTAATTCTAATTACCTAATAAAAAGCATCAATAGATCAACCTCAAAAGACAATATTGTTGAAAACAACTATCATTCCTTATCCTTCTTCAATCATTCATTTTTAGTTTGTTAATATATATTTATCTGATTCACTATTTGATTATCTTAATTAGATCTAAATACTATTAAATAGGAAGTAGTTTTTTTCCCTATGATTTGAGATATGAAGATTTCCTAGTCATCAAACCAATACAAGACACACATCACTCTCGTTGACATAAGAATCATGATATGATGGACTAAAATTTAATTAGACATATCATATAATTAAAAAAAAAAAAATACTTCATAAAGATTTTTTAATTGTAAAATTGAATCTAAGAAACACATTTTATAATATTTTAATATGAAAATTAATTATTTAAAAAAAACGTGTAAAAAAGATATTTTAAAAAAAAAAAAATTTGAAGCTCATGTTGCATCAACAAAAAGACCACTTCTATTATAACATCACCTTTAGTATTTTAAACAAGATGGCTTGACGAAACAACAAGAATTTTTCAAACCAATGAGAAATTTTTGAAAAACTAATAAACGAACATATGGGGAAGGTAGGGAATTCCAGGTCATTGTTACACAGTTCCATGCTCTTTCCTTTAACTTTTCCATTACGTCTGGAATCTCTCTCTTTGACATGATGTTGAAGGGCTTTGCAACATAACTTCAGTCTAATACCCTATGTAACAACTACCCAGATAATCAACCAATTAATCATGTTAATAAATTATAAAAAGTTAGTGAATTACCATGAAGATAATGTAGATCTAATGTAGGAGGAGCTAAATATTGACTAAACAATAGAAAATTTTCAAACAAATAAAATGATTCTCTAACTCCTATTATTATCACAAATATATCTACAATTTATACAGTATCTTTAAAACTCAAATCAAATCAATTTGATGAATAGTAGTCATGCTCTTCCATAACAATTTTAGAATTGTAAAGGACAATATATACAAATAAGTATATGTAGTAGCACTTGTATCACAACTATGCTTGGTTCCTTTTTCCATAATCTAATGTAGAGAGAGAGAGAGAGCATCATCGAGGTGATATCCACCCTACCACAAAGTGTTAGCTTCCCCGTGCTACTCCACTAGAAAAGCTTGACCCATCACAAAAGATCTAGCAGGATACAGTCAACATGCATGATGGAATCTAGTTCACTATGTGAGTTTTCAAATGCATGAACATATAGATATACAACAGCCATGGGAATTACTACATCAATCTTATGTTGTACATTTACAACCCTATGACTCAAAGGTTGTTCATAACCATCTATATGTTGATTGGTGTAAAGCATATTTTTTGAGATTCTATGTTATGGTTGAGTAAACATTTGTTCAGCAATTGCTGCTCTTTCCAAGATTGAATTTTGCAGCTAAATAGACTTAAGCCCAGGGTAAAAGTGTTGCAATTCATGCTGGTAAATTCCAGTTATAGGTTCTATGGTATAATGGCTCTAACTCCATATTTGAAGTTCATATACTCACTGCAGGGTACCTTGTTGAATTGTGGATATACTGCATTTGCTAACCTATGAGAGTCTACACTTATTATCAGCTCACAAGCAAGATGGGTCAGCTAAATTCAAATTTGAACAAAAACCTAGTGCTTGATTGACTAATAAAAGGAAAGCCATGCTAATTTTAGCTTTTTGGGCATGATCCATTGTGTTAGAGGGAATTATTGAAATTGCAACAAAAAGCCTAATCCCTAATGCTTGACTAAATAGCACATAAAGGTGATAAATATTTTAGCAACATGTGTAAAGATGCTTGTGACTACCAAGTCAAACCTGAGAGTTCAAATTATAAACAAATGCCTACCAAAATAGTTAATAAGAGAGGATTGTTGAATTAAATTGAGTCACATTATGGGTACATGACATATACTTAGATATCTTGCTTAAGGCAATGGAATAGGTTGCATGTGTCAGTAATTCCATAGCTGCATGAATTTCCCACTTGTTGGTCATGGATTGTTATACTCTACGTGATGGGTCGGGCTTCCTTTGTGGGAAAGCACAGGGAAGCCTATCGCTTCGTGGTAGGGCGGAGATCATTCCGATGATGCTCTCTCTCTCTCTCTTCCTCCACTTCAAATTTGAGCCAAAAATGGTATGGACTCGATAATGCAAATGATGTTAAGATGATTTTTTTTGTGTCTTATTTATTTAGATGAGTAAATGACTTGTATTTTCTTCTCTATTATGATATCTTAAAATTCCTTGAAAGGGCATGGTTGTTATAGGTAAATTGGTTGCTTATGTTATCAACCTACTTCCAAGAGGTTAAGGAGAAGGGACGAAGGGGGTTTGTCTTAATTTTTTTTATTTCAAATATGGAATCTAACTTTATTTTGTTAAAGGTTACATGGATCTCATCTTAGTTTATAAATTTTATGATATCATGCCCTAATACTATGAATAAGGTAGTTGCTAGGATGGATGATCATATGCAAACCTATTATTTCTTCTTACCTTATTATGAATACAATTTTGCATCTTATAGATCGAACCAAGAAAAGATTTTGTTTATTCATTATGAATGTGCAATTGTGCAATAATTTTTCATTGGTAGGTGAGCAATATATTTGGTACTCATTGCATGTTAAGTGTTGTTGTTACATATGGTAGCAAGGTGTTCAACGTATCTGTTAGGGGAAAATATCTAGTAGTTGAGCATGTTTCAATAGTTGTTATAATATTTGTTGATTTAATGTCCAATATTTTTAACAATATTGTATCAATTGTTGTGACTTTAAAGTTGTTAGTGTTGATGATGACTACCCATACCTAAATGAAATGTATTATTTTGATCTAAAAAGCAACAAATTATATGATATCACATTAGCACACTAATAAAACATGATTTAGTGCAAAACTATCAGTCTAACTTTTATTTTTGTGCCTTTTTGGACACCTCAACAAAATTCATGTTAATGTGCCATCATGTTTGATGATGTGCCCTTAAGTTATAAGCAGGGGAATTGCTGAGTAAGTTGTAAAAATTAGGAGTGATTTGAAATTTCCAAGTAGGATTTTCAAAAATGCAAAGCTAGGATGCTCAACTATAGGATCCTCTCCCTTATCAACCCTTGTTTATGGTTTTTCCCAAATCCCATAAACCAAGAAAGACACTAAGTCTACACAATTTATTAATGATGCTTGACCTTGTGATGGTGAATGGAATTAGAGGGAAATCATAATGATATTTCTTTGTGTTGCTTTCAACAATTAGAAAATAAATATTTAGGATAATGATAGAAATATCATATGTAGTAATAATGAAAGTTAAATATGAATTATATATCACAAGGAATAATTTTCATCACTTCTCTTACTTTTCAAATTAACAAAATTATCTTTCATAAATACAACTCATTTATGAATGTTTTTCAAAATAATAAGGATTTATCTAAATTTCTAGTTTTATATGTCAATATTTTTTCCCACCATCATGCTCTATGCCCTCCTTATGTCATGGATGTACAATCTTAATTTGGACAAGCCTTCTCTTTTCATAAAGAATCACATAGTATACTCAATATCCTAGAATGTTGATGACACAAAGTTGCCTTTCATAGTGCATCTTGACACAACTTACTATTAACGACACCCTTTTCCTTAATGAGTTATTTCCTTCTTGTGTCACCTCTTATTTGTTGTTGTTTGACTTTATGTTTTCCCTATATGAATTTGGGATGATGCAAAGCAATGCAAGTCTTTATTCATTTTGACCAAAAATATACCTTCCCTCACTATTTGGTTCATGACTTCTTACACGATTTTTGTTTTTATTTGTACAATCCTTTCCTTTGTTAATTGCAAAATTTCCTTTTAAATTTACATCATCTCTTTTCCACTTACATGGCCCTTTCCACAATTCTTTGTTCTTCTTACATGTTTATCACACTTTCCTCCTAGCCTTTTACAAATTTTCAGCCCTTTCCTTCATTAATGGTACTTCACATCACTATACATGCCATAATACTTGGCTTACCCATTTAAGGGAATTTTTAGGTGCTTTATTCTACAATTCAAGTACTTCATCTCCCTCAAGAAAAAATAGTATATATGATAACTCACATGTGACCTCATACTGTTCAACATACATGGACATATTTTACAATGACACTTATGGATTTTACATAATGTTATTATGGAATTTGGTCACATCATGTCACTTGTATTCTACGTTTTGGGGTATTCATTACACTTTCTTATAAAATTAAACTAGTCAATCTCCCCTTTGGAAATAGAAAACACATTTACACATTGTCATGCTTATGAGACAATTTGTAATAACTTAACACAATTACATTACACATGTGATATTTCTCACCTTACTCCTACATAATAGAATCTCACACAACATCTACTAGAGTTGTTCTTACATGATTATATCCTATATATAACTCCTTATATTAGTCTTTCATGATAGCATCATTTTTTATTGTCATTTTCACACAATAACACTTTACATTATTTTGACACAATGTCACTTTCACATTATTTAAATTGATGAAACTTATCATCATTCTAACATTATGACACCTTCAAACCATTTCAGCATGATGGCATTTAATATTATTTCCATAGAATGACACTTTGCATGTCATTTTTAAACAATAAACCATTACATTATTTTTACATGATGACACTTTTATATTGTTTCCATATGATGAAATCTTAACATTGTTCTCAAATACATGATACATTGCTTATGTTGTTCTTACATGATAATATATCACATGAAATTTAACATATTGTGCTTGTATGATAACATCTTAAAACACATTTTTTATGTACATGCATTGTTCTCACATAATGAAATCTAGCATATGGCCATATATTTCACATTGATTATTACCCTCACATGGGTGTTTAGCATTGGGGACACCAGTTACACATTACATGATCCATTATGATAAAATTATGAATTGCATCCAAGGCCATTACATTGTTTAATTTGACTATTATAGTATTTAATCTAACTATTACATTATTGTAGTAATTTCATAATCTCTCATAAAATAGTTTGTGAGATAATATTTATATTCAATTCAAGGGGGCATACAATCCTTAACAAAAATCACAACTTTACAAGACCTTAGTCATGCACATATGTGTTGTGGGAAATTCCAACTCTACAATCACTCTATGGCATGATCCTTTTAACACCACCTATATGCATATACTTTTTAGGGGTCATAATAGTTTTGTTTCAACAAAAAATGGAGGTTTTATCAAAAATAAATTTATCAAGATGATCAACCACAAGTTTTTGCTATGAAACATACAATTATGAAGGCCAAAGTGCATAAATAACAATACAAAATGACTCCTAATTGTTATAGCAACTATAAGGGAAGTTTTGGAAAGCTGAAACAATGTGTACCTTAGAGATTTTTTTTTGTTTTTAGGTCATAGAGGACTCATTCGCCTTTACTAGCAAATGGATCCCTGTTAGGGTTTCTAAAAACTGAGATCTGGGTTTTGTTCTTCAAGATTTTCACTTTCAACTCCTCGCTACTCAACTCTTGAAAACCTAAAACAAATTCTATAGCCTTGTTTTCATGTTCTTGTAATATGGATGACAACTTTGACAATTTTACTTCAATCTTGTTCTCCACTTGGTCTTCAAACTATGAACCTTCAAATACACATCAAAGAAGAGAAAAACTTGTTGATTGTTAGAGGATAAGAATTTTCCTTTGTCAAACCCTATTTAGGTAAGTAAACCTTATGATGAAACAATGGAATTGAAGCACGAAACATGAAACATGAAATGATGATACCTTGGAAGTTGTCTTGGAATGTAAATCTGCAAACTAACATGAAGTGGCCATGTAGAATGTAGATCTAAATCTTGAATTGGATATGAAACAATGCTTATAAATAGATCTTCAATGCTACATCAACACACATTAGCTCAACCACATGTTTGATGCACTATGCCTTTAACATGATGATATAACCTTGAATTGTTGCAATAAAACCTTGATAATCTTCCTTTGAATGCCTTTGAAATTACTCTTGAATTTCTCTATAATGCTCTTGTGAATGTACTCTTGATTGCTTGAACTTGCTAGGATTGCTTAGATGAAACTATGTGAATTAGCCTTATATTTATGCTAAATCTAAGGATTAACCCCAAAATTCAAATAATCCAAGCCAACATTAGATCTAGGATTGAAAATCATTAAAATACCATCACAAATCAATTCAAAAAGGGGTGTCCTATGTGAGGAGGACCTTGGAATTTGTCTTGGAATGTAAATCTACAAACTAACATGAAGTGGTCATGTAGAATGTAGATATAGATCTTGAATTGGATATGAATCAATGCTTTAATTGGATCTTCAATGCTACATCAACACACACTAGCTCAACAACATGTTTGATGCACTATGCCTTTGACATGATATGATCTTGAATT